>PVJL010007103.1:57308-82893 GCA_004026885.1 Lyroderma lyra | reverse complement strand
GGGGGGGGCGCTCAGAGACACAGAGATAGCGGCCAAGGCTGAGAGACTCGGGCTGAGAGGGACACAGTGACAGAAGGAGAATGAGAAACTTACCAAGTTGAAGAGAGACAGAATGAGACTGGCAGAGAGTCCCAGCGTTAGAAATTGGCAGAGAGAGTGGGCTGACTCAAGCAGAGAAAGATCAGGAAAACGGAGAAATCAAACTTCACTGAGAAAAGACAGAAAAAATTAGAGGTAGAGGGACAGTGACAGAATAAAGACAAGGGTCATTCTAGAAAAAAAAGAAACCCAGGTAAGAGGAAGTAGGGACAGAAAGAGAAACAGAGAGAAGCCAGCAGACACCCTGAGAGGCACAGCAAGAGAAGCAGACAGACAGACAGACAGGGCTGGGCCAACGGTGGGGCTTGGGGAGGCTGGTGGCCATGGGTAGGGGGAGGGTCAGGGCACATCTCCAGTTTGAGGGCACCGCCTGTGGGGCTCTGGGACAGCCCAGTCCAGGGCAGGCAAAGGGGCAAGGGTGGAGGTGAGGGAGGTGGCCCTTGGGTTCCGGATCTTGGTGTTTACCTGGGGCAGATATTGCAAACAGGCGCCCAGCCTGGCTCATGGCAGGAGAGGGTGGGATGGGCTGGGCCCCGGCTCTGGCACCAATGGGCCCGACACACCCACCTGTGGCCTGGGTGGTGAGTAACACCGTGACACCTGGGTAGATGGTGACACATAGAAGGTTGGACAGTGACACACAGAGACAGATATAGGCAGACCCAAAATGTCAGCGACATAAACAAACCCATAGAACTCAGTGACAAAGACACAGTGTAACAGACGCAGTGACAGACATACACAGTAAGAGGAAGACACAATGAGACACAAACATGTTCTTAGGCACAGAGACACAGCAACAAGACACAGTGACAGACACACAGAAGACAATGACAGAACAGTGACACACACATACACAGTGACAACAATCACAGCAGCACCTACAGAAATCCAGTCAGACAGACACTGACACGGAGGCATACAGGCCTACACAACACACACTACTAACACACTAATTAGAGACACATCACGGAGTTAACACATAACCCTGCAGACACAATGACACTAAAATGCTGACATCAGGATATGTGTTTGACGCCCAGTGACACACTGACATGGACACGAACATACACACTCTTAAACTGTCCATACTGCTGGCTTCCACAGTGCCCCCCTCCTCCTGTAGCAGGTTATGGCTGGAGTTGGGGTGACTGGGAGGGCTGGGGATCCCAGGGCCCCACTGTGCTGCTATTGCTCCTCCCAGGTGCTAGAACAGCACTACAGTCAAGAGCACTGACTCTGGGCCAGACTGTCTGGGTTCAAGTCCTAGCTCCCCCACTCTCCACTATCTGTGTGGCCTGGGATAAGTCGCTTTATTTCTTCGAGGCTCAGATTTACCTATAATAAAATAGAGGGTGGGAAGCATTTGGTCAATCAATTCTATACGATGCACACACATATGGAGACTCCAGTAGCTATTATTATTATTATTTTCATTATCATTGTCATCTCCTGCTTTCTGATGCAGATGGCCCTCTGTTCACTATAGGGACCCTGCCCTGGCCCTCTGTTTCCCCAACCATGGACCCCCCCTCCCTTGGACCATGTCACCTCAGGCCCACAAACTGTGTCCAGGTCCATCTGTTCCCAGCCCGGGTTTCTCTGTGTCCCCATGGCTATATCCCTCCATTCCTGATTCCTGGCGTCCTCATGTCTGTCCATGGGTCCCATGTCTGACCGCGGTACTTTTCCACGCTGGACATCAGCCGGCTGTCCCTGAGGAGGGGGTCACACCTGCCCACGCCAGCCGAGCTGGTGGCCACCAGACACCCTAACGGATGGCCCCACCCTCCCCCCAGGACCCTACAACAACACCCGCCCCTCCGGCCACCTGAGGTCCCTACTGGGGCGGCCTGAGGCCCGAGCCTGGGGACAGGAAGCCCCAGGCCTGGCCGCCCTGAAAGCCTCTTTCAGCCTGGGCCTCCTCCTGCTGCCACCGACTCCTCCTGCGGAATAATATTTGGGCTGTTGGCCGGGGGGTGGGGGCCAGATCCGGAGGCCGCCTGGGAGAAGCCAGAAACCGCAGGGCTTCCTGCCTCGGGCCTGCCGACTCCGGGAGAGACCCCCAGGCCCGAGGGAGGGGGGCGGGTGCCCGGGGAGACTGAGGGCCTTTCTCTCGGCCCCAGTTGTTTTTTCCAGGAACCGGGAGGAATTCCCCAGCCTGCCCAGGACAGCGAGGCTGGTGGGACGGCTGACAGGGAGCCAGCGCGGCAGGGGGCGGGGGTGACACGCAGCCGGCAGGGCGGGCACAGCGACAGAAATAGAGGGCCTGGCCTGTGCGAGGTGGCAGGTAGAGGCGGAAACTTAGGGAGCTGGGAAAGTGAGACCAGGGAAGGAGAGGGACCAGAGATCCAAAGGAGTAGGGGGAGGTAGATGCCAAGAAAGGAGTCCCCTAGAGAAAAAAGGAGACCCAGAGGCCCGAGAGAGGGAGGGATGGAGTCAAAGCCATGGAGAGAATGTGAGAGAGCAAGGCAGACCAGGAGAGACAGATGGAGAGAATGAACAAACATTAAAAAAAAAAAAAAAACCAAGGGGCAGAGATAGACACAAAGAGAAGGTTAGGGACAGACTGACACAGACAGAGATGACACTAACAGACAAAAGAGAGACAGACACAAAAACTGGGAGAGACATCACACACACACACACACACACACACACAGAGGTGGACAACTTTTCATCTTTGAACGATTTAATGAGTGAGTGACAGAGAGCCAACGACCAAGAAAGACAAATGTGAAATAAGAAAAAGACCATTTTAGACCAACCCTGTCCACCTCCTTCAGCCTGGTTGAATGACCTTGGCTCAGTCCCTTCCCATTCTGGGCCTCAGTTTCCACTCTGTGAAATGAGGGATGTGAAGTGCACAGTAGTGTTTCTGAGAAAGCCATTTCCTCAGAACAACATCTTAGTGACAGACGTCAGACTCAGAGCCTGGGGAGGGACCTGGAGGAACAGAGACACCCAGGCCCCAAACCCACAGGCCTCCAGTAGCTCAAAGAAGACCCAGTTCCTTCCCTATTCACCTACCTGCAAAAGTGACAGACACAGACACCAGGGCCAGCAGACGCTCCATACAACATTGACAGGCACACAGCAAAGACAGGCATAATACACAAACACAAGCAGACTTTTCTTTTAAACATACAGACAGGTGATGACAGAGATACACATGAAACACAATGACAGGCACACCCACAGCACTGACTTAGTCACACAGACTCCTTGAGACAATGGGTATACAGACAAAATGATATACAGAGACGTACACCTAACAGTGTGAGACCCAGAGGGACCCAGGTGCATAAGAGAATCTCACACGCAACACAATAAAGACACACATGCAAGTGTCTGATATCCCTAGACACCCACAGTAAGTACACACCCAGATTAGGAATACACAAACCCACACAATTGAGGGATAGAAATAATAGGTAACACCCTATGGGACCTCAGTGAGCATAGTGATTTCCCATAACCCATAGGGGCATGTGTGTGCGCACACACACACACACACACACACGCACACACACACACAAGCTCCAACACACAGCCTACTTCAATTAACACCTTGTCTGTCCCTTGCCTTCCTCCCCACCTTAACCAAAAATTGAGCAGCCCCTGGGCTCCCTGGGCCCTCCGAGCTAGAAGCCTGTGTCTGGAGAGTGGGGGTGGGGAGATGGCCTTGGTCACTCCACAGCCACCTCCTCCTCTTGCCCTGGCCCCACTGCTGCGGGGGCTGCTATCTGTGAGCAAACTGTCCTTGGGGTCAGGGACAGCAAAGAGCCAAAGGTCAGGTCGATGCCTCCCCCAGCCCCTCCCCCAGAGGCAGCCAGCTCTTGGGGGCAGGAAGGAAAGGGGACAGGGGAAGAGCAATTCACGTTCCACAGGGCCCACCCGCCAAGGAAAAGAGACATTCCATAAGAGGCAGAAATGGTGCCTTTAATGTTCAAACACAGCCAGTATACCACTTCCCAGGCAAGAACCAGACTTCAGTAGAATTGCTCCATACCCTAACAGTCCTTTCTGATTTCTCCTGGACCAGAGGGGCAAATGGGCTCTGGAGAAAACCAAGGAATAGTCTCATCTCCATCCCTCACTCAACTCACACCCAAGAGACAGTGATGACATGGCCAACACAGGGGCTATGGTGGCCGTCATGGTGCAAAATGGTACACAATGGTACTTTGGTTATGTCAGCCAGCCAAGATGGTGGCCGTCATAGCACCCAATGGGCAAAAATAGATGTCATGTGGGATGGTGGCCAACTTGGCACCTACTATACCAAGAAGTCCACCAACATTAAGTGATCACAGCATCCAACAGGCCCAAGATGCAATTGAAACGGTATCACCATCACATCCAAAGGGTCAGCCAAAAGGATGTTCGTCACGGTAACCAAAGGGCCAACCAAGGTGTCATCCCCGATGGTGGCCATCAGAACCCCCAATGGATCAACCAATAATATCAATCAACACGGTGGTCTTCGCTGAACCCAATAGGCCCACCAAGGTATCAATGGCAGTTATCACAGTACCCAATGGATTGACACGATGCACACACAAGCAGCAGTCACCACAGTAAGTAGTAGACCAACCAAGGTGTTAACTGGTGGGGACAAGCAAAGTGTCACCAGGAGGATCAGGCCCCAAGAGCCTGATGGTGTAAACTACAGCCATACCCCACCCGCCATGCTCCCACACCCCTGCTAGGATGCGTTAAGCAGAGAACGGGAATACAGGCCCTGGTAGTAGACCCCAGGCTCCGCACCCTCTGCCCCATAGCCCCCAAACCCCACGTCCAGTTTTGGAGGTGCTGGTGTCTGTTCTGACATCAGGTTGTTGATGGAGAAAGGGTGGTTGAAGTTGTAGGGAGCATCCAGCTTCAGCTCGCCCGGGAGCTCCAGGCCAGCGAAATAGGGTGTGGAGGAAGGGGGTGAGCCACAGTCTAAAGCCCCGACATCTTCCCCACCCTGGGGCTCAGGCTCAGGTGGTGGAGGCTGGGCCTGGGGTGGAGAGGTGACCGTGGCAGCGGGGGTGGGGGTCGAGGTGGCCGACCCTGCACTGTTCCTGGTGGTGGAGGTCCCGCTGCCCGCTTTCTTCACCTTCTCCTCCAGCTTGAAGCGCTTCTGGCGGCGCAGGTAGCAGCCGTTCTCAAACATGTTACCTGAGCTGGGGTGCAGGGCCCAGTAGGAGCCCTTGCCCGGCTTGTCTGGGGAGCGCGCCACCTTGACGAAGCAGTCGTTGAAAGACAGCGAGTGGCGGATGGAGTTCTGCCAGCGCTGCTGGTTCTCCCGGTAGTAGGGGAAGAGGTCCATGATCCACTGGTAGATCTCGCTCAGGGTCAGCATCTTGCCTGGCGCCTGCTGGATGGCCATGGTGATGAGCGAGATGTAGGAGTAGGGTGGCTTGGCGTGTGCCAGGGACCGCCGGTACCCTTTCGGCATCTCTTTCCCATGCACCAGCCCTGGGCCCGGGCCCCCATACCCTGAGCTGCTGCCTCCACCAGTGCTGGCACCCAGGCCTGGGAAGGTGGGGCCCAGGGGTGCAGTGGGGGCTGGGGGTGCCAGGGGTCCTGAGGGCAGTGGAGAGGCAGGGAGCCCACCTGGGGAGTAGGGAGAGCTCAGAGGGTTCAAGGTCATGTAGGAGTTGAGGGGGGCCATGGTGGGCACTGGGGTCACTGGAGAGTAAACCTGCATGGACAGAAACAGAGATGGGGGGGTCAGTGAGTCCCTACTCACTGGGTCACTGGACCTACTGTGTGTCCACCAGTCTGCACGTCTTGCCTCCTCTGTGAGTCCTTTCCATCTTTACTTTTCTCTGTAGACAGCTGCCTCTTGAAGTGCCTCTCTCCTCCACCTCCTCGGGCACCCCTTCCCTGACCGCATTCCCCCCATGCTCCCATACACTAGAGCTCATGCTTTAAGTGGTTCTCAAAGTGCAGTCCAGGACACGCTGGAGTGTCTCCAAGACCTTTTTAGGGTGTCCATGAGGTCCAAACTATTATCATACACGCTAAGATGTTATGAGACCTTTTCACTCTCTTTCTCTCATGAGTGTGCAGTGGAGTTTTCCACAGGCCACATGACATGTGACACTGCAACAGACGGAATGTAGAAGCAGCTATGAGAACCCAGCTGTCTTCCAGGGTACCAGGCACGAAAGAGATGTGCAAAAAGGTAGCACTGCCACTCCTCTCACTGGTTTGAAATATAATTATTTTAGTAAAAATAAATTATTTATTCTAACAAGTTATTGCTATTTTAAAACTAATAAATACGTTTTACAAATTGCTCAGTTTATTTCTCATGCAGTAACTATCGAGAGGCATAACCCACACCCATGAAAACTTCTTGGGGTCCTCAATACTTTTTAGGAGTGTGAAGAGGTCCTAATACCCTAAAAATGGAGAACGGCTGATTTGTATCTACTAATCTAATCTACATGTATACTCTCCATCTTTTAGGATATAAAAGTAAAGTTTGTTTTTTGTTAGTTTGGGTTTTTTTTGGTGGTTCCCTGGCTGAGAATCGAACCCAGGCTGCAGAGCTGAGAGTGCTGAAGCCTTAACCACCACACCACCAGGGAGCCCCCTACACCAATAAATTGGATAAAAAAAAGAAAACTGTTTGACTATCAGAAATCCCAAGATTCAACCTTATATCATCTATTTACTAGATATTAACAATTCTAAAACATCTCTGCTTGTAAGCTGCTGTATTAAGAATCAGTGAGAACAGAAAAAAACACTATCAATTGGCTGCAAAACCCATTCTATTTTCAGAAATGTTCAAATGGAAAAAAATGTGCATCAATGAAATAACGTAGACACTGCTGTCTCCCTAAATAACCCTCTGTGTAGCCTTTCATCCATTCACCAAATATTTCTTGGCCATCTACTCTGTGCCAGGCACTGCTCCCAGCACTACATGGGAAAGGTCCCCTTTCTTCTTTACAATGGCACCATGAGGTGTGGCGGGGGGCAGGGGGAGCTATTATGATGCCCATTTTACAGCTCAGCAAGCTGAGGCCCAGAGAGGTTGTCAGGGTCACACAGCAAGGAAGGGGCAGAACTGGGATTCTGAATCCAGGAAGTCTGCTTCCAGATTGGTGTTCTGGATCATGCTGTAGAAGTAGTGACCAAGACAGTTGGAAATGCCTGCCTTCATGGAGCTAAGAGTCCAGCAGGAAGCGAACAAGATAAGGAAAAGATGAAGAATGGTGGGTTGTGATCACTCTCTTTCCATGTGTATTTACTCCTTCCATCCACTGTTTTCCTTCAATCCTCTGTCTGCCAGGCTACTTTGCTCCCTGCCCACTCCGGGGTCTCATGGCATTGCTGATGCTGGTCTAGCTCTGGCTGGAGCCATCTTTCTTATGAGGCAGTGGGTCCCTTCTTGTCCTGTCACTTTTAAGCACCTGCAGGTCCCAAGGTCCAGAGGGTAAAGGGACACTCTGGGAGTCGGGGACAGGTGGCAAGCAACCCAGATCTGAGTTCCAGTGGAGAAACTCTCCCCTCTCCCTTTCCCCAGGTAGCAGTTTTCTCTCAGGTCTCTTTGAATCTCCCTGTTGACTGTGTGTGTCTGGCCACCGCTTTCCTTGTCTCAGCACCTCTATACCCCTTTTCTCTCCCCCTCTCCAGGTTTATCCCCCCCCCATCTTTCCTTTTCCCACTGTCTCTCTTCCTTTATCTTTCCCTCCGTCTCTCTCTACCCCACTCCGCTCCCATCCCCCTCATCTATCTCCTTCAGCACACCGGTCGTTGTATCCATCTGCCTCCTTTCCTCAGTATCACCCTCTTCTCAGAAGTGTCACATTGAAATTGGAGTCCCAGCTACTGCCTCCACCCCATGCACTGGTCTCCCCCCTGGATGGCTGCTTCTGCCCCCTCCCCAGATTAAGGGAAGAGCGGAAGGGAGAAGGTGATGGATTCAGGAGGATCTACAGAGAATTCCTAAGTCCCTCTGCAACCCCGCTCCCATATTTCCAACTCAGTTAGACTCTCTTGTTTAACAAAGGAAGACAGACTGGGACCCTAGGGCCCTCCTTTTCTGGCTACCCACCCACCCGGAAGTCCTCCTTGAGGTCTCACCTCTAGAACTCCAGCTGCCCTAATCCACCCTATGCTTTCCCACGCCCCAGGCTGGGATGAACCCCCAGTGTCCGGGTCTGAGCCGGATTTCCCTGCCAGGGTGGGGCTGAGACTAGGGGGAAAGCCCTCAGGGGACCTGCACACCCCCCCCCCAGGAGGCTGAAATTTCTCCCCTTTCATTTCCTTATTGTCTCTGAAGGAGGGTGTGACAGGGAGCAGAGGGAGGCAGTGTGAAGCCAGAAGCCTGGTTTCTAGTCCCAATCTCCACCCAGGACCTCAAAGAGCCCCCAACACTCCAGGAGGCTTTGGGATTTCCCTCTCTAAAATGGGGGAGCAGTGGACCAGCTGACCTGTAAGAAACACAGGCCAGTTGGGGAACACCCTAGATGATACCTTTCAATTTCCTTCCACACAGGTAGCCAGCCTGGGAGTGTTACCATCACCCCAGCAGGAAGGCATGGAGGGCAAGAAGCAGTTTGGGGGACCTCACAGTTCTCAGTGACTGAGTGAGTGTGAGGAATGTTTCTCTCCCCATTGTTCTGACCCAAGGGAAGGAGGTGGCTCAGCTAATGGGAAGGCTGGGGAGACCGTCAGCTCTTTCCATCTCCAGTCCTCCATGTCAACTCTTCCAAAATATGCTCCAAAATTCTGATTATCTCTGGACTGTCACTCAATTTCTGACACAATTATCCCCTAAACTCAGATTGTGCCCCAAATAACAACTTCCATCCTAGACCCCCACAATTTACTTCTAAGATGTGTCTCCCAAAACAATGATTTGTAGTTGGTTCCCTTAAAACATGTCCCCAGAATCTGAACTCTCAGGGGGTTCAGCTGAGACTCCCCCACCCAAACCCACTCACTACCTGGGAGCCTTTGCCTCCAACCTGGTCACTCTGCTTTCTGACACCTCCAGCCACTGATCTCCACCTCTCAACACTCCCAATCCCCTCCCTGGTCGGCCTGCCCCACCCCACGTGCACCTCACACCTCCACAGTCCCAGGACTGGCCCCTCCTGGGCACCTGGCCAAGCCCTTCAGGCCTGGGGATTCAGGAGTCCCACACAACAGCATCAAACCCCAGACCCAGTACGCAGGCAAGTGGGGGCCCCTGTAACCCCCAGGTCTCAGTCTCCTTGGAGAACTCAGAGATTCCACACATATAGCCCCAAACCCAGAGTCCCCTTCCAGGTTAAGAATTTAAGTATCCAGATCTCCATAATTCTCCAATTAGGACCCTGCTCACCCCTCCACTTCACAATGTTGACTATAAAGAGAGCGAGCTAAGGAGCAGTCCTTGCCGCAAGAGGAATGGGAGTTAGACCCAGGGAAGGACTTTCTGTCTGCTGGGGTAAGGGAAGTCAGATATACCCTGCTCCCTACAACAGGATGGTCTAGTCAGGAATGGGCTGGTGAGGACGTTAGAAATTACTGGAGATTACTGGAAGTGGGGTAGGGAGGTGCAAGATCTGAAACCCTCTAGCCTCCAACAGGAGAACCCCTGCTGAGGGTCTCTAATTATTAAACCGGTGAAGGGTGAGGGTTAGGAGTAAGGGTGGGGTGGGGAATGGTAATAGACTCCTCCCCTGCTCTCCAGCTCCCAACTTTGACCCTATGGGGCTCCATGTATCTGAACCCCAAATCTAATCCACCTGTTATTTCAGACTCCCCAAGCCAATCTCCATCTCTTATCCCTGAGCATTAACCCCTATTTCTGACCTTATCTTAGATTGCACCCTGATCTTTATCCTGGAACCCCAATTCTGATCCCCCCCCCCAGAATCCCCAAAGTTTAACATTATACTCTAACCCTGAGCTTTCACCTCAGACGTCCTTTAATGGTGACCTCCCTCTCCCATCTCTTAGTTCCTGTCTTTTCCCCAATTTTGAACCCATTTCCTAATCCCCCAGCTCTGTCTCCTAGCCTGGAGGTATGATTCCTAGCTTTGGTTTGTTAATTTTAATCTCTTGGATTTCGGGTCACCAACACTCAGCTATCACGTTTAAGTTATGACCTGACCCTCGCCTAAGTTTTCCTGACTCCCATTTATCCCTCACTCCGACTGGCGCTCCCATGTCTGTCCCCCGTCCCTAAATTCCACACCTGGTCTCCGTGTCTCTAGTTTCTCTACTCCTCAACTCTAGTTGGAGTCTCCATTTGAGCCCACACCCAGGTCCTTGCCCCCATTTAAGCCTGCACCCTGATTCCTCACCCCCACTTCCCGCTCCGCCATACCCGAGGACACACCTCGCCAGCCTCCGGGTAGTAGCTCCACTCCGCCAGGTCATGGGCCTCCATCTTCACCGAGCCCAGCATCCCCCGGGCCTGCGCCCCCACCTGCACCCACTCCGGCCCGGGGGAACCAAGCGCTTCGGATCTCTCAACAGGAACGGCCGGAGTTCCAGCCGGCGCCTGCCCGTCCTACCGCCCAGGGTCCCGGCCGTCCCGGGCTCCGCGGGAGGCGTCCACGCTTTATAGCCGGGACAGCCCCCACCCCACCCCCCCGCGCCCGCCCGCCCAGGGCTCCCCTCCCGCCTCCCCCAGGGCGGCGCTCTCGGACTGGGGCGCCCCCTGCGGGCTTGCGAGGAGATAGACCTCAGGCGCCGGGAGCCGCAGCCAGGGGACGTGAGAGCTGAAAAGAGAGGGAGCTATTGGCGGGAGACAGTGCTGATACCAAGGGCTCCGAGGCAGAATTCTGGGGCCCTATACTTCAGGGGGTTTCATCATCTCGACAGTAGAGGGCGAATAGCCAGAACCCAGCATGACCGCCGCTTAGGAAGGGGGCCTCAGAGCGCAGTGAGCTCCAGAGGCCAGGTATATCACTATAAGAACCGGTAAGAGATCGTCGAAATCACATTCCCATTGGACGGACTGGAATACTGAAGCTTCCGACAGCTAGAAATGCTCCGAACTGTGTAAATGGTCAGGACCAAAGGTGGAGGACATCGGGGGTTCTGCTCGGACTGCACTAGAGCAGCAGCCCACCTCCAAGACATAGGAGCTTCGCCGCCGGTACTCTTCACTCTCCCTAATACTAGCCGTCCAGGAGCTCAGAACCACTGTGAACTCCATTTCCCAGAAGTCTCTGTGTCACCCTTCCCGTCCCGAGCCTCTGCCAAGGGACTACATTTCCCAGAAGGCACGGTATTGGAAGGCCGGAAACGAAGAGCCACCTGGAGTAATCCGAAAGGCCGCCCGGCCGGGTGGAGGTAGGGGCGGGATCGGCCTACTGCGTGGACTCTATTTCCCGGCCACCCTACGTGTACGACGCGTGCGCATTGTCAGGGCGGTGAGCGGAAGATGGCGGCGGCGGCGTTTGCGAAGAGGCGCTGCTGAGGGGGCGCGAGGGGGACGGAGGCCGGAGCCGTGGTGAGCGGGGTTGGCGTGGGGGCCCGGGGACCAAGAGAGAAGGGACCCTGAGGCGGCAAGGGCGCTGGCAGAGGGGTGGGGACGCTTCGAAGAAAAGGGAGCAGTGACGTCTGGTACTCCAGTTTCTTCCCCCGCTCAGGACCCTCCCGTGGGTCCCCAGTGCTTTTAGGGCAAAGTTCCAACGTGGCCCACAAGGCGCATCCACCCCACCAGCCTGGCCTCTGCCTCTGCTCAGCCTCAGCTCATTCGTCACTTCGAATCGCTGCATTGGTGGCCTTTCGGTTCCTCAAACTCGCCATGTGCCTTCGGGCCTCAGGATTTTTGCACATCCTGTCCCCTCTGCCCGCAGGATTCTTTTACCCATTCTGCTTGGCTAACTCTCATTCATCTTTCGGGTCTCAGCCCCAACGTCACTTCCTCTACGTAGTCCTCCTTTCCTGTCCTCAATCCCGAAATCCGCCTGTTGAATACTGTCAGAGAGAGGTCCCTGTTTCTTCCCTTCATGTCACGCGTGGTCTCATTTGCTATTGAACCTTTATTTGTTTGGCTATTTGATTATGTCTGTCACCGTGAGCTCCACGGAGGGGTGTGTTGTCACTGCTGTGTTCCTAGCACAGCGCCGGTCACACTGAAGATGCCCAGTTAATAATCGTTAAATGAATGAAAGACACTCCTGAGGCCGCTGTGTATATGAGGGGAGTTGTCATGTTCCCACGTGGGAGGGGGACAGTGGTACTCCATAAGGAGAACATCGAAAGGGAAGGGTAAACAGTGATTGTTGGTAAGAGCAAAAGATTGTAAACACCCCCAAATGTTCTCAATAGGAAGACTAGCAGAAAAAAACTAATAACATCCACATAAAAATAAAATACTATGCAGCTGTGAAAAGGAACAAGGAAAATCTCTATACACATATAAAAAGTGGGCTCCAGCATGCATTAAGTGAAAACAAATGAAAAGGAAGACAGTGTTTATTATATGCTCTCTTCTTTGTTTTTTTTTTTTTGTTTTTTTTTTTTTTTTTGCTTTTTGGTATGTGGGTAGCTCCCTGACTGGGAATCGAACCCAGGCTGCAGCGCTGACAGTGCCAACGCCAAAGCCTTAAGCCACTACACCATCGGGGAACTCCCTATATGCTCTCTTCTTATAAAAGAAAGGGAAATATGTATATATGTTAAAAAAACAAAACAAATAAAAGGATAAACCAAAAAGTAGAAGAGGAAGGACACAGGGTATAAAATTTTGGTGGATCTCAGTGCATGAAAAAAGGGTTCATCATGAAAAGACTCAGTATTTTGTGATGGGGGACAGCAGTATGCTGGTTGTTGGATGACCATGGATTGCATGAACAGACCTGGGGTGGAGAAGCAGTTCCTTTCAAAGAGGCAGTACAGCGCATTAGTGAGGAAGATAGATTCTGCAGCCATAGGGCTAGATGTGCATCTTACAAACTGTGGGCCTTCGGTCAAGTGACTTTACCTCCCTGGCCTTCAAATGTCCTCATTTGTAAAACAGATTTAAAATAGTACCTACCTCAAACAGTCGGTGTTGTAAGGTTTAAATAAGTTAATATATGTGTTAGAATTGTGCCCAGCATGTATTAAGTGTTCAATTAATAATAGTTGTTATTTTCAAGCATTCTAGAGCCAAAGGGCGGGGATACAAAGCCCAGTGATTGGGGAAGCCCTTTGGCATTCACTCAGCATATACTAATTGAGCACTTATTAGGTACCAAGCACTGTTCGATATGGAAGAATGCAAAGTGAACACACACACAAATCCTTGTTGCCTTCAGGGAGCTTACAAATAGGTAGTGTCCAATAGATTATAATAAATGCCATGGAGAAAAATAAAGCAACACAGATGGGGAGGGAAAGGAAATTGAAATTTGAAATAGGGTAATCAAGGAAGACCTCTCTGCCAGGGTAGCTGCGCTGAGACCTGAAGGAAATAAGGAGGGAGTTGCGCCGATATCTGGGGAGAGGAGTATGCTAGGCAGAAGGAAGAGAAGCACAAAGGTTTTGAGGAAGAGGCATGCTTGGCATATTCAAGAGACAACAATGAGGCCAGGTGAGCTGGTGCAGAGAGAGCAGAGAGGGAACTGTGGGAAAAGGTAGAAGGAGCCAGATCATATAAGGTCTTCTAGGCCTTGCTGAGGATATTGGCTTTGACTTGAAACAAGATGTGGAGGTGACAGGCAGCAGGGAAGCTATGAAGGAGGCTGCTGGATAGTCATGCATTCTGTAGACACCCTCAAATTCTTGTTAACAGGTGATGCAATATCCTTCAGATCTTTTCCCATGTACATACATAAAAAACAGCAGCTGTACTTACTTCATGTTTGCTATATATACTAACTCACCTATTAAGATAGTCCTGGGAGGTAAACACTATTAACCACCTCTGTTTCACAGAAGAGAAAGCT
Source organism: Lyroderma lyra (assembly GCA_004026885.1). Taxonomy (NCBI): domain Eukaryota; kingdom Metazoa; phylum Chordata; class Mammalia; order Chiroptera; family Megadermatidae; genus Lyroderma; species Lyroderma lyra. Next base: position 68,908 of record PVJL010007103.1, on the reverse strand, counting down.
GAATCAGAATGCTGTGGATACATACATAAACTTGAAAAAAATGGATTGAATTACACATATTCTGTGATATAGCAGGCTGTTGTGGACAATTGTTTGTGATGATAATACACTGAGAGCCATTAAATTTTTTTTACCATTTCCTTTCTCTTCTGGTTTTTGGTTTATCCTTTCAGTTCCATTTTTCTTTTTTTCCTCTCTTTTTTAACATACACATTCTCCTTTCTTTTGTAAAAAAAGGGAGCCTACAGTAAACATTGTCTTCTATTTTGCTTGTTTTCACTGAAGAGTTGCTGGAGCTTATTGTTAATCAATCATTTCTTTTTTTCCCCCTCCTTCCTTTTTACAGTTGCATAGTATTTTATTATGTGGCTGTATCAGAATTTTCTAGCCAGTCTTCCTATTTGAGAATGCTTGGGTTGCTAATACTCTGTGACTGATATCCTTCTTATTTCATAATTGTGCCAATGTGACTTTGGGACAGATGGTCTCCCTTCCGTACCCTACCCCTTTTTATTTTATTTTATTTTATTTTATTTATTTATTTATTTATTTATTTATTTATTTATTTATTTATTTTGGTGTGTGGGTAGTTCCCTGGCTGGGAATCGAACCCAGGCCGCAGCACCGAAGCCTTAACGCCAGCGCCGAAACCTTAAGCCACTACACCACCAGGGAACTCCCCTACCCCTTTTTAAAAATAATTCCATAGCATCCCAGGAAATGGCTGAGACATACTTTATTTAACAAGGCCTGATGTATTGAGTACTTAACTGTGCTGGACTCCGCGACTGTTTTAGAGTCCTCAGGGCTGTGTTGTAGAAATTAGGCTCTGGTTTCCAGTTGAGAGTACAACCCAAGGGGAGAAACAGGAGGCCCCGAAACCAGGTAGGTGGCTGCTGTGTGTTCTTTTTTCCATCATTCAGTAAATGTTTGTGGTCAGTATGTAAAGTACTGGAGGTGAGTCTTGGTACTCCACAGGTATTCCTTCTGACCTGAGAGACATCAGTCACCCCCAAAGTATAACTGCTGGGTATACTTATAGACCCTGAAGCAGGGAGGGGCTTCAGAAGACCCAACAGGGACAGGACAGGCTGAAAAAGAGAGTAGAATACTTTGTGGATGGTGGGACAAAGGTTCTGGTCCACCCAGAGGAGCCCAGAGCTTAATCTGTCTTTTTTTTTGCTCAGGGACTACTAGACAGCAGCCATGGCAGGCAGCAGTGGGGACAGCATCACTCGCCGGAGTGTGGCATCACAGTTTTTCACACAAGAAGAGGGGCTAGGCATCGATGGCATGACCACCTCAGAGAGAGTGAGTGTGGACCGAAAGGCTTGGAGTGGGGAGCCACAGCCCCTGTTGGGGTCATAAACCCCCAGGTGGCAGAGCCCAGGGAGTGCCAAGGACACTGGGCTGGCAAGGCCAGCATGGTTCATCACCTGCCTTTCCCTCCTTTCAGGTGGTGGATCTCCTGAACCAGGCAGCGCTGATCACCAATGATTCAAAGATCACAGTGCTCAAACAGGTGAGGGGACAGGGGCGGTGTTGGGCAAGCAGGACACGGGGAGGGTGTCCTGTGAAAAAGAAAATACTGGTAATAACAGTCGTGTCCATATTTAGACACTTAGGATATGCCTGCTGTGGTGCTGAGTGCTGTATAGACATGTGCTCATTTAATCCTCAGTAAAGCTCTGTGAGGCTGGGTAATTTCATCCCCATTTTATACAGAAAGAAGCAGAGCCTCAGAGCCTAAATAATTAGCCCAAGGTCACTGAACTACAACTTGAATGCTGGATTCCAACTCCACACCCTGTGCTCTTCATTCTTGTATTTCCTCTATGCCAGGGTCCTGTCCTGAGGGGAAGACATGCAGGTCACGGGACAGTGAGAACCCAGAATGAGCAGGGCGGGGATGGAGGACCCACGGGGGCTCTTTTGACCCAGCCTAGGGGTGAGGAGTCAGGGAGGGCTTTCTGGAAAGTGGGACATCTGAGCTGCGACCTGGAGGATAAGAGGAAAAGCTGGCCAAGAGAGGGAGTGGAACTTGTGCAAAGGCAAAAGAGGACTTGGGGAATTTAGGGCAGGGGGTTGTGTAGGTGTGGTTCAGACCAGGAGACAGGTGGAGTTCAGAGGTTGAGGGGGCAGGTTGCCTGGGTAAGAACCCCAGTTCTGTTACTTGCTTGGTGTGTATCCTTGAGTAGCTGACTCCACTGGACTCTACCCTTGTTGCGGGGATGTGGCTTTGAGGGCCATTCAGCAATAGCACTTTGGGTTGTAGGAGCCAGGCCTGTGCTGGCATTGGATTTGTGTGAGAATGTCTGTGGAAGGGGCTTGTTCCAAAGAGCATGGCAGGCACAGAGGCCTTGGGAAACAGGTTCTCACTGTCATAAATGCCTGCTGAATTGTGGCAGTGTGAGTGGTGAGTAGAAGCAGGAGAGGGGGGGAAATTGACAGATGAGCCTCAGGAATGCAGGAGTCCTGTACCACTTCCCTCTTGTCTTTAGCCCCTTGTGTATCATGTGCCCACTGTCCACCAGGACTTGCCTTGTAGGAGCTTACTGAAGCCTGACTACAGCCCTAGGAGTAGATATTTAAGGTCCCCATTTTCAGAAGAGACCCAGGGGAAGCTACTTGCCCAGCCCATGGTAGGGAGTGGCAGAGCCAGGATTTGAGCAGAGTTTATCTGCTGCCTACCCGCAAACTCTCTCCCCCATACACTCCTGTCTGTACTGATGGGACCCTGGTTTTATCTGTGTTCCTCCTCCCTGTCCCCATCTCCTTCCAGGTTCAGGAACTGATCATCAACAAAGATCCCACACTACTGGACAACTTCCTGGATGTGAGTGACTGATGGGACAGGAAGGGATGTGGTATAGGGGTGAGGGGATGGATCCTGGTGCAACCCTGACCCACCTTCTTCCTGACATTGGCAGGAGATCATCGCTTTCCAAGTAGACAAGTCAATTGAAGTACGCAAATTTGTCATCGGCTTCATCGAGGAGGCATGGTACGGGGTGGCTGGGAGCCCCTGGGAGCACCCCTGGTATAATCATCCACTTCAGCTCCTGGCATGGCCCTGCTCTGAGAATCCTGCTCTCTACTTCTCAGACCCATTCTCCCACCCATGCACAGGCTCCCCAGCAAGTACTTAATATGGTCAAAATCTTGGAGTCATCCATTATTTCCCCCTCCTCCCACACGTCATATCTACATCATCAGTAAGGATTGTTGGCTCTACCTTCAAAACAGCATTTGACCATTTTCAACCACTTCCCTTGCTGTTACGCTGGTCCAGGCCATCATTACCTCCTGCCTGGATGGCTTCTGTGCCTTTTGTTGGGCTTTCTTGCTTCCATTCTCTTTCTTGTTTAATTGAAAGGAAATTCACAAAACATAAAATTAACTATTTTTAAGTGACCAATTTGGTACAGTGGCATTTGGTACATTTACAGTCTAGTTCCAGAACATTTTTATTCCCCCCAAATGGCAGTGCTATGGCCATTCCCTGCTCCATCTTGCACATGGCAGCCAGAGTGATCCTGCCAAAATGTAAATCTGATCTCACCACTCCCTACTCTGACCTACACCAACCTGCTGTCTTACTTAGATTGAAACCCAGACTTCTCCCTCTTGCCTTCTCTCCCGGTGGCCTCTCTCATTTTCACTCATGTTCCCTGGCCTCCCATTCCTCGGAAAAACAGCTGTTCTACTTCATAGCCTCTCTGCTTGCTGTGCCTGCAAGGGACATTCACCTCCAACCTGGCTTTCTCCCTCACTTCCCTCAAGTCTTCCTCCATGAGCCTTTCCTAGCTATGAGCCTTTCTGGCTGTGAGCCTTTCTGGCCGTGCTAGTGCAGGCCCACACCTGGCACCCCATCTGTGCTCTTTATAGTGATCTTGGAATTACCTTGATGCTTCCCGTCCCCATAAAAACATCAGCTCCATGAAGGCAGGAGTTCTCTGTATTGTAGACCACTAGATCCTAGTATCTAGAATAGTGTTGGCACATGGGAGGGGCTCAATATGTATTTGTTGAACAAGATTTTTTTTTTTTTTTTTTTGGTGGTTCCCTGGCTGGGAATCAAACCCAGGCCATGGCGTTGAGAGTGCTGAAGCGTAGCCACTACACCACCAGGGAACCCCCAGAACAAGAATTTAATCATAATAGTAATCACATGGAATGCTTACTGTGCCATACAATGTATTAAATCCTGTCCTGTGTCATCACCTGTAATTTTCACGGCAGGCTTCGGGATAGAGACTTTGTTTGCCTCCTTTTCGGAAAGGGAAACTGAGGCTCTGGATGTAGAAGTAATTTGTTCAAGCTGAGTTACTTTTTCTTTAAACATTTACTGGATGCTTTGTGCTGGGAGGAAATAAAATAGCCCCTATTTAGTGACATTTTCTAGTTGTCAGGCACTATACTAAATGCTTTACCTCCTTTGTTATTTGATCCTCAGAACAACACTATAAATTAGTTATTTTAACTGAAGACAAAACTGTGATTCAGAGAAGGAGAGTTGACTTTCTTAAGGTCACACGACCAGTATGTGGCAGGGCTCGGATTTTAACCCATGTAACACCATTGCCCAAATTCTTAGTCTCTACCTTTTACTGGGAGAATTTGTGATAACTTTTCTGAGCTTGCAAAAAAAAAAAACAACTATATACCTGATATAAAAAAAAAAACTATATACTTGCTATGTATCAGGCATTTGTATCAGGCTGTAGGAACATGATAGTAAAAACAGATTTTGTTCCTGCTTTCATGTAGTGAGTTTCCTATTTTTTGACTCATTAGTTTAATACTTAATTTCAGATTACATATAACATGCTGTGAAAGTGATATTTATGTTCTGATCTCTAGGTGTAGCTTTCTTGAATTTCTCTATTGAACCAATAATATATTGAAGACCTTTCATTCTTCATCAAAAAATGAGATTCTGCTAGTACTTAGACTGAAAAAGGCCCTGGACTTTCAGAGTCCTGACTTCTGTATGCAAACTAGTGACTACGTAAAGTGAAATGGGGATTTTTGGGGGGTTTTTTTGGTTTGTTTTTGTTTTTGTTTTTGTTGGTTCCCTGAGTGGGGATTGAGCCCAGGCCGTGACGGTGAGAGTGCTGAAGCCTAGCGACTACACCTCCAGGGAACCCCCACCAAAGTGAAGTGTTTTAAAGTCATAATGGCTAATATTGAATGCTTTCTGCACTGTTTTAAGCACTTTATGTGTATTGTTGCAATTTTCACAACACTATGAGGTAGTACTGTTCTAAATGAGTTAAAATTGATTACCCAGATTCTCTTAGTTGTCTGGCTCAGCTGGCTCTTATGTGAACACTGCACCCTAATAGTGCAAAAGAGTGGGGGTTGCATGAGCAACTTAGAGGATTCAGGGGCAGCTATGTTTGAAGGTGCCAGTTATTCTCAGTTTCTGGATGTGCTGGCAAACAAGATAAGTTCAGTCCCTGACTTTGCCCACCTTCATTCCAATCTCCTGACACACTGACCCTAATTTCCCTTTTCTCATGGACCCCAGGTTCCTTTTGCCTGCCCAGAGACCACCTTGACTTTGCCTTTTTTCCACTATTCCCCCAGCAAGCGAGACATTGAGTTATTACTGAAACTGATTGCAAACCTCAACATGCTCTTGAGGGACGAAAATGTGAATGTGGTGAAGAAGGCCATCCTCACCATGACCCAGCTCTACAAGGTAGCCCTGCAGGTAAGACCTCCCTCCCAACCTGGGGCATCTGACAGGTCTCATTTATAGACTCATCTGTTAGAGTTCAAAACAGGGTCACATCACATTATTTATAGGCAGGATGTGCTGTTGAGCTTTGGGAAGAGACAAAGGGATCTGATGTTGTCTGAAGGTAAGGAATCTCCATTAACACTTACCTGCATCTATTTACCATTTATGCATTCAGCAAACATTCCCTGAATACCTCCTCTCTGACCAAGATGGGCCACTTCTGTCTTCATGGAACTCATGGCCCAGTGAGGGAGATAGACTTTAATTAAAGAATCACCGAAATATTAGTTATGGACTGTAGTAAGTGCTGTAAGAATACTATGGTGTGATGTTTACTGATGTTAATGAAAAAATGAATCCATTTAATATATCCCACAACCTCGTGAGATCAGCATTGTTATTCCTTTGTCTTCCTTAAAAGATCTAGGCTTCATCACACTATCTGTGAGCCTAATGAAGGCAGGACCAGGCCCGACTTGGTCATCAAGGGGTCCAGTCCCCAGCATCACCTAGCACAGTAAAGGTTTCCCAGCTGAATGTATTTATAACCTTTTGTGGATGTCTGTGTAGTGATACAGAGTTGGGGATTGATGTCTTGTCCCCATTTCTCTGTCTATCCATTCTTCCCTGGCCCATTCCCAGTGGATGGTGAAGTCACGAGTCATCAGCGAGCTACAGGAGGCCTGCTGGGACATGGTGTCTGCCATGGCCGGGGACATCATCTTACTGCTGGACTCTGACAACGATGGTGTCCGCACTCATGCCATCAAGTTTGTGGAGGGCCTCATTGTCACCCTGTCACCCCGTGTGGCTGACTCAGAGGTACCCCGACGCCAGGAGCATGACATCAGCCTGGACCGAATCCCTCGTGACCACCCCTACATCCAGTACAGTGAGTGCCACCTGTCACCTGGTGCAGTTTTGTGTCACTACACAGGCCCCCTTCCTCTTCCTCCTCTCTCTTGTTCTTGATTTTTAATTTCTGGAGTCAGTATAATATATTGGTTAAGAGTCCTGACCCTAGGTTCAAATCCCACCTTCACCACTTATTACATGAATTTGGACAAGTTACTTCTCTCTGAAATTCATTTACTTTTTGTAAAATGGAGGTGATAGTAGTACCCCTTTCATGGATTTGTAGTGAGGTTCCATGAGGATGTGAGCACTTAGTAAATACTAGCTGGTTTCACTGTTTTCCTAATTGCAAATACAGAAATAGTACATGTACATTACTAATGTGTCAAGTAGTAAATATGGAGGGGTATAAAGAGAACATACTTTCCTAGTCCTGCTTCCCAGAGACAAATACTGCTACAAGTATTGTTTCCTTCCAGACCTTTTCTATGCAAAGACAAATATTTGTCTGTATATATTCATAGTTTCTACATTTGTTGGCTTTTTTGTTTATAAGAAATGACTATGCTTTGTATTTTCTATTGGGAAACATTAGAGTGTTGTGACTTGTGTTTGAATCTCAACTCTACCATTGAACAAATGACCTGTTCTCTCTGTGTCTGTTTCTTCACTGGTAAATTGGGGGTCATTAGTATGGCATCTACTTTAGGGTGTAGCTGTGAACATTTGGTGACTTAATGTGGCTGGCATAGTAAGCATTTCACAACTGCTAGCTGCTCTTACATATTTTTGACAGGTTTGTTTAACTCAACAATATAATCTTAAGTTATATCTTTCCCTATCAAAATCATGTTCAGTTGCTAAACAATATTCTGTAGTTTGGTTATATCACATTCTATCTTTTATTCAGTATTTTAAGTAATGTGGTATCTGGTATGTTTTTGCATAGAAAATGTCAAAGTTTTGAAGGGTTAAATTTTGGGGAATGGATCAAGGAGAGTGGTGGTACAAATGACTATCAGTCCTTTGTCTGTGTATACACATATATGAGGGCTGTCTGTTAAAAATCCAGCCATAAATGTCTGTATTTTTTGTATCACATGGCTGGATACTTTCCGGGTAGCCATCGTATACATATTCAAAGTTGTACATCAATAGTTTATATAGTCAGATTCCTATAATTGGATATTTAAAATTATTTCCAGTCATTCACTATTGCTTTGAGCAATCTTCACTAAATTCTTATACTCGTTAATAGTCTCATAGGACTCATCAACACTAAATTTTCTGTTTTTTAGCCATTTACAGCCATCCATGTACAAGGGTCTCTCTCCTTTTGGCCCCAAAGGCTATTCTCTCCAGTGGCCTGGAAGAAAGGTTCCTACTAACTGGTTCCCTTCTCTCCTACATTAGGTGTGCTGTGGGAAGAGGGCAAGGCAGCTTTGGAGCAGCTACTCAAGTTTATGGTGCACCCCGCCATCTCCTCCATCAACCTGACCACAGCACTGGGTTCCCTCGCCAATATTGCCCGCCAGAGACCCATGTTTATGTCTGAGGTGATCCAGGCCTATGAAACCCTGCACGGTAGGTTGGTTCCCCTCCACTGTCCCTGATCTGAGGGATTTGTCATTAATCTAGTAGGTTGGAATATCTAGACTAAACAGGAGTCTTTTGGTTGCATGTGACAGAAAACCTGCTTCAAAGCTAGCTTTAATATTGAAGTATGTGTGGGTGAAATGATGTCTGAAATACTTTAAAATATTTCAGTCTCTCCTTCACCCAACCCCATGCCCCATCCCCCAAAAAAGTAGGATAGATATGCCAAGATAAGCAAAACGTTTATGGGTACGGTACATGGTAATTCATTATACTGTTTTCTCTACTTTTGTGCATGTGTGAAAACAGGCAAGTCTAGGGTTGATGGGTGAATGTGTGCAGATTATGGATCTGTCTCCATCTTTTGGCTCTTACTTTCTCATTGTAGGTTTCATTCTGGGTCTCTTTCCTTGGGGTAGGAAAGATGGCCCCCAGTAGCTTCATACTTCCATTCTATCCACTTGGCAACCTGAGGAAAAGAGTGTCTCCTTCCCAATGATTCCAGCAAAAGTCCAAGGGCTGATGCTCATTGTTTCTGATTGGCTGAGAAGAGATTACAAACCTATCTCTGAACCAATCACAGCGGCCAAGGGCTTACAGTGTTCTTACTGTCCCTCAGACTCTTGCCCACTTGAGCAGAGAATGGAGCCAGGGTGGTTCCCTCAAAGAAGAATGGGAGTGTTGTTGGCTAAGGAAGCAGAGAAGGACACTGGACAGGCAGAATTACAGACATCCTCTTTTGCTCTGGAGCAGGGGAGGGTCGCTTATCAAGGTGACTGTTAAGACATTCAGAAGTCATTCTGGTGGCAAAGACCAACAGTGAACTATTGTAGCAATTCAGTTGGGACATGTTGGAGGTGAAGGTGGTAATTATAGTCATCCCCAGGGGAGGCATTGGAATTTCCAGACTAGAGATGGAGGGAGAGAAGACTTTATGTTTAATAAAAGGAAGGGTAAGTTTTTTCTTTATATTAAGGTTGACTAATACTAATGAAGACCTCTCACGAGTTTTAAACAGAAGCTTGTACAAGGGGAAGGACACGCATTAGATCTGAGAGCGAAAGAACTTTTCTAGGGGATGCCTACAACCACTGCCCAAGCTGGGGCTTGGGAAGTGAGACTAAGGCCCTATGACCTCTGTCCACAGCACAAAGCTCCTGTTTCTTTCTTTAGCCAACCTGCCCCCAACGCTGGCCAAATCTCAGGTGAGCAGTGTGCGTAAGAACCTTAAGTTGCACCTTTTGAGTGTGCTGAAGCACCCAGCCTCCTTGGAGTTCCAGGCTCAGATCACCACCCTGCTGGTGGACCTGGGCACACCTCAGGCTGAGATCGCCCGCAATATGCCCAACAGCAAGGATTCCCGCAAGCGGCCCCGAGATGACTCAGATTCCACACTCAAGAAGATGAAGCTAGGTGAGCTGAGGAGCCAAGTCTGGCCTGGCAGGAGGGGGTGGCAGGGACTGACCACATTGAAAGTGTTTCATTATTTACATTAAACCAAAAGCTCCATTTATATTAATATTATATTATAAATTACATTGTGTAAATATGACATATAAATGATACCAACATAAAATTATTAAAGCATTAATAGTCTTAAAAATAATTATGAATTATTTAAATTATACAGAAAGGAATAGAATGAAAATAGCCTCCCTTTTACCCCTCTCCCCAAAAGTAACCATTCCCCAAGTATTAACACTTATGTTTCCTTTTAGAAATGCCTTGTGTGTTCAGTTCTCCTTTTCTTTGTTTCACTTATAAGTGAATTTTCTAATTGAAGTAATTTCTTGGGGGGGGGGGGACAGGGGAGGTATTTCCCTGGCTGGGAATCCAGCCCAGGCCACAGCGTTGAGAGCGCCGAAGCCAAGTCACTACACCACCAGGGAACCCCTTGAAGTAATTTCTTAATGGTTTATTATCAATAATATCAACCATGGCAGCTTCCTTACTCCAAAAAAATTTTAAATCTCTTACTTGTTTCTAAAACATGTATAAAAGGATTGTTTTTGTTTTTGTTTTTGTTTTTCATTTTAAAAAATAAAAAATTTATTTTGATATAAAGAGTCAGGTAGGAATCTATTTTGTCCTCATAATTAAGCATACAAAGCAGAGTATTCTGTACCTTAATTTGCTCAGTAATCATCTTGGAGCTCTTCTATATCTGTACATTGAAATCTACTGCATTCTTTTAGCAGTGGCATAATAGTCTGTAGTGCACGTAGACCATTTTAACCAATCCCCCTGTGAATGGGACATTTCATTTGTGTCCATTTTTTTTAAAGTATAAAAATCCTGTAGTATGTCTAATTGTAGGAAAGATTCTTAGTAGTAGGATTAGTGGAACAAATGGTTTGTGCACTTGAAGTTATTTTTTACCCACCGATTTTACTTTTCTATTTCTTTAAACTTTATATCTTGAAATAATTTTGAACTTGTAGACAAGTTACAAGAAGAGTACTGAAAACTCTGTACCCTTCATGAGGCAGGGATCCCATACTGCATTTAGTTGAGAAGTCTAGGACAGCTGCTTGGTGTAATGTCCCTCTGAGTCTGTCCACTCTTACCTCCTGATTGGACTCAGATTCTTCTCTTTTGGCAGGAATACTGCAAAAGTGTTGCCCTGCCTTCTGTGGTATCAGGAAGTACATGATGTCAATTTATCCCATTTTGGTGATGGGAACTTTGATCCTTTGGCTTCTTTAGTGTGAAGTACCCCTTTTCCCTTTGTAAATAATAAGCTGAGGTAGACAATTGAAGCTATGTAAAACCCTGTTTGTCTTCAAACTTTCACGCAGTGATTTTAGCATCCATTGATGCTTGTTGCCTGCATCCATTATTGCTGTAATAAGTATAAAAGTATTTCCTTCTACATTTATTAGTTGGCATTCTGCTGAAAGGAGGACCTTTTTTTTATTTTCCGTGCTTTATTATCAGTATGGACTTGTGGATCCTTCTTTATTCCCTGGGTTATCATCCACTACTGCTGTCATTCATTTTGCTGCATAAAGTGCCTCATATTGAGCCAATGGGAGCCTTTATGCTGGCTCTAGTGTCCCTTTAATGAATCCCATAAGTTTTGGGGGTTTTGGTTTTTTTTGAGTATTTATTTTTAACATAACAATATGTTCTAAACCAAGCTTTTGTCCACCTCTCAGTCCGCCAGTCACATGTAGCCTAGGACGACTTTGAATGCAGCCCAACACAAATTTGTAAACTTCCTTTTTTTTTTTTTTTTGGTAGTATGTGGGTAGTTCCCTGGCTGGGAATCGAACCCAGGCCGCAGTGTTGACAGTGCCAGCGCCGAAGCCTTAAGCCACTACACCACCAGGGAACTCCCTAAACTTCCTTAAAACATGACATTTTTTTGCGACCTTTTTTTTTTTTTTTTTTTTTTTTT
>PVJL010007103.1:34361-57208 GCA_004026885.1 Lyroderma lyra | reverse complement strand
GATCATATACATCTATTCTAGACTTTCCTTACCCCAGCCTTGCAATTAGCCAGCCATTTCTCTAAAGAGCCCTGGTTTCTTTTAAGTAGGCAGTGGTTTCAGAAATCAGATCTGAGCCCTAGATATGCCCGTTGCTACTGGGCGCATTTAAATTTTTAATAGCCATTGCCAAATTGTGTTCCAAAAAAAAACTGCACTGCCATTTACACATCCCCAGGAGTGTGTGAGTGCCAATCACCCACTCTGGCCAGCGCTGGACATTGTGTAAACCCTCTCGGTATAAATGGTATCCTAGGTTTATTTGCCTTCTTGCACGTGTTAGAGTCAGGCTAAGCATTGTTTCACATTTATTAGCCATTTGCATTTCTGTGAAGTGCCCATTCTGTTGGGCTGTTCAACCTTTTGTAACTGAATTATATGTGATTAATGCAGCCTATCGGCTGTTTGTTACATGTGCTGCAAACTTTTTAAATAGATTACATAACATTTCATCATGTTTTTGCCATAAATCGTCACCCTGTTGAACATTCAGCCTTTCCACTTTTATAAATATAATTTCAAGGAACATGATTGTTCATAGAGCTTTTTCTCTAAGGTTCAAACTATTCACTTTTTTTCCTTGAAGTAGAACAACTGTGCTTGTATTTAACCAGCCTGTTGCTGGTGGAGATCATTCCATTTCTCTGTATAGTCAGTGAATTCCCCGTGCACATATAGCTATGAGTAAGTTTTTAGGGTAGATATCTAGAAGTGGAATAGCTCTGTTGAGGAGGTGTACACATTTAAAATTTTGACCTACTATCAAATTGCCCTTTGAAAAGGCTGGACCAGTTTACATTTCTACAGTCCATACCCTTACTAACAAGTGTTAATTTTTTTGTCAGTCATACAGGCAAAAATGCTTTCTTATGAGATTGGGTTTTTTTTTGTTGTTGTTTTTTTTTTGTTTTTTTTTTTTTGTATGTGGGTAGTTCCCTGGCTGGGAATCGAACCCAGGCCGCAGCGTTGACAGTGCCAGCGCCGAAGCCTTAAGCCACTACACCACCAGGGAACTCCCGAGATTGTCTTTATATGTTCCTGAATCTGTTGAGGTTGAACACTATTTCAGAGATAGAGGTGTTTTAAACAGTAAAGCTCTGTGAAATTACTGGTTATCATTTTCATCATCTTGGAGCTTAGTGTGATCAGCCAGGCTGGTATGATTTATTCCCATTTCCTGATGAGGAGAACTGAGGCCTAGAGAGGCAGATAGTTCCCCAGATTATATGGCAGGACTACAGCCCAGGTCTTTATCCACTGCACTACTCTTATAAGCTGAGGCTGCCTAGAGGCAGGGACCACTGGGCTCCCTGGGAGGAGGGAGGACCTGCTGCCTCTGTAGAGCCAGCATCTTGTCTCCTTCTGTATCCCAGAGCCCAACCTGGGGGAAGACGACGAGGACAAAGACTTGGAACCAGGCCCATCAGGAACCTCAAAGGCCTCAGCTCAGATCTCAGGCCAGTCGGACACAGACATCACTGCTGAGTTCCTACAGCCCCTGCTGACACCTGACAATGTGGCCAATCTGGTGAGGTTGGGTGGGGGCCATTCCCCACAGGACAGGGAGGAAGGGTCTCTAGTCCTTTCCATGCCTCCGCTTTATACCGTCCACCTCCTCCAGATGGCATCATTCCCAAAACACCTCTCTGTTCTCAACATTGGGAGGGTATGGACCTATGGGCCTTCCTAACCTTGGTTGGACTTCCAAGGGGTCACTCATCACCACCCCTAACAGTCCTTCTTTAGGTGGTCTGAGTTTTCATCACAATCCACACACTCAATCCCTCCTCTCCTTTGAAATCAGGGAGGGAATAGTTAATTTTATTAACTGGAGAGTGAACCCCATGATTTGTGTGCTAGGTATGGTGAGATTGGCATTGGTGGGATGGGATGGCCAGTGTTTTCCTTGGATTCTCTAAGTTTTCTTGCTCCACAGAAAGAACTGCTGGTTTGAGCTGATTGTAGGTGGGAGGATCTCACATTGGTTCCCTGGCTGCAGCAGCACCCAGACCTTTCTGTTGGGTACTCATAGAGAATGCTTCTTCCCATGCTCAACAGCAGTCACCCTCAGCCTTCTGTTCTCTCTTCCTCGAGGTTCTAAGGGGCTTAGTTCTTGGGTGAATGGAGTGGAATTTTTGTCATGAGGATGGCGATGAGTTTTCTCTCTAGCTCAAATCTCTTTGGTGAGCTCCAGGCTTGGATGTGCAGCCATCTCCTGCATCTTTCTCTCCTAGATGTCCCACAGGCACTTCAGACTCAACATGTGAAAACCAAGCTTGTGAAATTTCTCCCCACATTCCTCTATATGCTTGTTGCCCCTCCTGTGTTCTTAGTACACCAGCTTCCCAGTTTCCAAACCAGAAACCTGGGAGTTAGGCTCTTTGCCTCCCCCAATAGTCCTTCCCTTCTTCTGCATCTTCACACCCCTCCCTGCCTGGTCCAGGCCATACCCAGAGCACCACCCACCTGGCTCTGGTTTCCAGTATACCTGTGGCACCCAGAGGCATTGTTCTAGTACAGGTCATGATGCTTCCCTACTCCACTGCCTGCCATGGGTCTGATTTCTTCTGGATAAAACTTAAATTCAACTTTCCTGAGGCCCTGTCTGATTTGGTTTCTATTAACTTGTACCTTGTTTATCATCTTCACACCTCTGGGAGAGTGTTCTTTTCAAATTACTGGTATGGAGTTGTTCATAGGATTCTTAAAATTTTATAATACCTGCTACTCTTTTGTCCCTAGTACTCTGTCCTTACTCTTCTTTTTATTGTTCAAACTTGCCATAGATTTGGCTTGTTTTCAGTCATTTCAAAGAACTTGCTCTTAAGTTTTGTTGATACTCTTTTTTTTTTTTTTTTTTTTTTTTTTTTTTTTTTTTTTTTTTTTTTTTTTTTTTTTTTTTTTTTTTTTTTTTTTTTTTTTTTTTTTTTTTTTTTTTTTTTTTTTTTTTTTTTTTTTTTTTTTTTTGAGATGGTTCCTAGGCCGTGGTGTTGAGAGTGCTGAAGCCTAGCCACTACACCACCAGGAAACTCCCTTATTGATATTCTTTTGTAACCTTTTCTGTTTTATTTCTTTTTTCCTACTGTCTTTGAATGTTTTCCCCCAAAGTTTTAAGTTAAATTCTCAATTTACAGTCTTCTGTCTTCCAATATAAGCATTTAAGAATCTGATTTTTCATCTAAGTATCACTTTGGCTGCATTTCACACATTTTGATCTGTGGTTATTTCATTGTCTTTCTGCTCTAATTATTTTATTAGAGTATGCATTTAAACTTCTAAGCATATATTGAGCTTGAAATTATGTTTTGTTATTCTGACAGACATGGATGTGCTCTGTTAAGATACTGCTTTTTTTTTAAGTCAATTTCTGGTCCATATTACGCTCTTCACTGAATCTCCTTCCACTCTCTGGGCAGGGTGCCTGTTCTGCTGCCTCTTAGCCTTCCATAATGCTGTTCCCATACCTAGAATACATACCCGCTTCCCACTGTAACACTTCACCCTTTGCCAGTCTGATTCTTGCCCTTCTCTCACTTGTCAGCCGAGGTGCCACTTCCCCAGCGAGCCAAAGCCATCCCTGGCCCACCTCATGTATCTCATATCTGTTTTACCTCCCTCTCTCGTGTACCACCCAGGTCTCTTTAGTCACTCGCACTGCCCCAGCATTGGCCTGGGCACAGAGCTAACACTTGTCAAATCATTGAGTAAGGAAAGGCTCCTCTTTCTGGCATCCTGCAGGTTCTCATCAGCATGGTATACCTGCCTGAGGTCATGCCTGCCTCCTTTCAAGCCATCTATACCCCAGTGGAGTCAGCAGGCACCGAAGCCCAGATCAAGCACCTTGCTCGGCTCATGGCTACACAGATGACAGCTGCAGGACTGGGGCCAGGTGAGTATCACACGGAACTGATTCAGACCAAAGGTTGGCACTCTGCCTGCTGGGTCCTCTTTACTGGAAGAGCACCTCCTCATAGGAATACAGATGAAAATCACAAGAGATTTTAGGTGTTAATAGTTATAAGTCCCATATATCTATTGAGTGCTCAGTTATTTTTATGCCCTGGGCTTTGAAAGCCAGTAGGCCTGGGTTTGAGGTCTGAGTTGAACCAAACTGCCTCAGCCACTCAATAGCTGTGTGACTTTGGTCAAGTTTCTTTTTTTTTTTTTTTTTTTTTTAAATTTTACTTTTTTTTTTTTTTTTTTTTTTTTTTTTTTTTTTTTTTTTTTTTTTTTTTTTTTTTTTTTTTTTTTTTTTTTTTTTTTTTTTGCTTTTTGGTATGTGGGTAGCTCCCTGACTGGGAATCGAACCCAGGCCGCTGTGCTGACAGCGCCAGCGCCGAAGCCTTAAGCCACTACACCATCAGGGAACTCCCTGGTCAAGTTTCTTAACCTCTCTGAACCTCAAGTGTTTTCCCATTTTTAACAGTATTATTGAGGTATAAATTATATACAGTGAAGCAACAACTCATAAGTGGACACCTTAGTGAATTTTAACAGTGAATACACCAGTGTAACCATCAACCAGATGAAGACATAGTATTAAGAGATACACATTTCTACCACTCTGAAAAGTTCCTTCTTGTCCGCTTCCAGTCAACTCTCACATATCCCACCTCCAGAGGTAATCACTGTTCTGATTTCTGTTTGCATAGATTAGTTTTTCCTAGTCTTGAACTTCATATAAATGGGATCACAGAGAGTCTGGCTTCTTTTGCTTAGATTTTGAGATTCGTGCATTTTGTTTAATTTATTTTTTTATTGCTCAGTCATATTCCCTTATGTAAATAGGCCACCATTTGTTTATTATGCTTTTGTTGCTGGACCTGTGAGTTGTTTCCAGTTTGAATAAAGCTGCTGTGGACCTTTGTATACAGGCGTTTTGATGTACTTGTGCCCTCATTTATCTTGAGTTTATGCCAATAGTGGAATTGTTAGGTCATGGATTAAGGTGTGTTCAGTGCTATTAGATACTGTTCATCAGCTTTCCGCAGTGGCTGTTCCATTTGATACTTCAGCAGCAAATAGCATTTCTAGTTTGAGCCTCAGTTCTTGTATTGCAAAGTGGGGATAAAAAGCCTACATATTCCAGAAAGGCATTTTACAGAAATGAATTTTCTGTGTATGAGACTTAGAATAGAGCCTGGCACACAGGAGGTCTGAGTTGAACCAGACTTGGAAAGGAGCAGGTAGGTCTGACATGCCTGCTCCGTGGATAGGGGCAGGTAGGTCTAACACGCCTGCTCCGTGGATAGGGGCAGGTAGGTCTGACACGCCTGCTCCTTGGATAGGGGCAGGTAGGTCTGACACGCCTGCTCCTTGGATAGGGGCAGGTAGGTCTGACACGCCTGCTCCTTGGATAGGGGCAGGTAGGTCTGACACGCCTGCTCCTTGGATAGGGGCAGGTAGGTCTGACATGCCTGCTCCTTGGATAGGGGCAGGTAGGTCTGACACGCCTAGAGCCCATTTGCTACCTCCCTCTCAGGTGTGGAGCAGACCAAACAGTGCAAGGAGGAGCCCAAGGAGGAGAAGGTGGTAAAGCCGGAAAGTGTCCTGATCAAGCGACGCCTGTCAGTCCAGGGCCAGGCCATCTCAGTGGTGGGCTCCCTGAGCTCCATGTCCACTCTGGAGGAGGAGGCACCCCAGGCCAAGAGGAGACCAGAGCCCATCATTCCTGTCACTCAGCCACGGTGAGTCCTCTTGCAGGTGCTGGTTGCGGGACTGAAGGCCTGCCCCTCCAAGCTCTTTGTTCCCCTCTTGGTATTCCTTGAACAGCTAAACATGTCCCCACTTGAAGGCCTTTGTATTCTCTCGCCCTAGAATTTGTTGAGTTTGCTCCCTCACTTCATTCAGATCTCCACTCACATGTTGTCTCCTTATAGATGCCTTCCCTAAGAACTCTTTACAAAAACAAAACAACATCCTCTTTCTTCTCATTACCCTGCACCCTGTCATGCTTCAGAGAGGCAGTGTGTGTTGGGGGATGTCTTGTATGGCCTGGAGAGTCACTGGGTGGGCCTGGGCTCCAGAAAGGATGTTTTAAGTCACTGTGTTCCTGTCTGTTCTCCCATGTAGGCTGGCAGGTGCTGGTGGGCGCAAGAAAATCTTCCGTCTGAGCGATGTACTGAAGCCCCTGACCGATGCCCAGGTTGAGGCCATGAAGCTGGGCGCTGTGAAGCGGATCCTGCGGGCTGAGAAGGCTGTGGCCTACAGCGGGGCGGCCCAGGTGTGCCCCTACCTCATCCTGGTCTGTTCAGCAGCCTAAGGGCCTCAGGCCAGCCACTTTTCCAAGCCTCACCTCTGTCCTCCATAAAACTGAGGCAATAGCAGTAGTCCCATGCAGGTGATCAGGAGCAAGAAATGTGCGGCACTGCTGTGCTCTTAACTCAGCAGGGGCTGGCTGCAAGGAACAGTCCAGCAAGTGAAAGCTGCTGCTTTCTTTCTTCTTTGTGGTTAACATTATTATTTAGATTTAGACGTACCTAGTTTAAATCCTGATTCTGTCACTTGCTGGCATTATAACTTAAGCCAAGCAACTTTCCCCCCATTTTTTGAAGTTTCTTTTTAATTAACCAAGTAGTATATAAACATACTCTGTTAAAAAACATGTCCCGGCCATGGAGGTACCTGCATTCCATTCCCCTCCCCAGAGATGACCAATGTACACATTAGAGAACTCCTTCAAGATCTTTTTCTGTATGTTTAAGTATGTGGATACAACTCATAGATTTATTATGTGATCATTGATTTTTATTCCTTCCTTTTCATTTTTTTCCCCCACATAAATGGGACCTACTAGGCATAAGGTTCTTTGGCTTGCCTTCTTCACTTAGCACCAGGTCCTCACTGTGGTTTCTTAAGCCTGGGCAGGAGGCGTTGCAAGGCACGATTGTGGGGTGCCAGGGATTGCCCACCTCATGCTGACATGCACTTGCTTTCCTGTCAGGTGCGCATAAAGATCCTGGCCAGCTTAGTGACACAGTTTGACTCGGGCCTAAAGGCCGAGGTCCTGTCCTTCATCCTGGAGGACGTGCGGGCCCGCCTGGACCTGGCCTTCGCCTGGCTCTACCAGGAATACAACACCTACCTGGCAGCTGGTTCCTCAGGCACCCTGGACAAGTATGAGGACTGCCTCATCCGCCTGCTCTCCGGCCTGCAGGAGAAGCCAGACCAGAAGGATGGGTGAGGAGGATAGCCCTGTACCTTCCTATTCCCAAGGGTCCTCCACCTATGTCCTGCCTTTATTTTCTGGTTTCTGACCATCTCCCTCTTCCTCACCACTCGAGTCAGTTCTCCATGTGCCCATCCCAAGTCTCCCTTCCCTCCCCACTGACTACCCATACAAGGTAGCTCAGTGTGGGCTCTGAGTCACACAGCCTGGGCTTGATCCCCAGCTCTGCTGTTTGCTCTCTGACCGACCTGCATCACTCACCCTCTGGGCCTTTGTTTTCTCATCTATAAATAACAGGGCCTGTTTCATAGGCATGTTTTGGATGCTGACTTCTCTTTATTCCTGGCTTTTGCCTGAATTGGTTCTATACCTTCCTCTTTGTTCGTGACCTCCAGCTTATCTTATCTCCACACAGTAGCCAGGTGACATTTTAAATTCTGTCTTGTTACTTCCTACTAAAAATCTTCCATGGTTCTCCAGTGCTCTTGAGGGGGGAAAAAAATGCAGCCTCCTTACCATGTCTTAGGAGACCCTGTGGAATCCAATTCCTACCAACCTCTTTAGCCTCTTTTTTGCCCCTTGCTGCCCCCAGACTTTAAGCCAACCCACCTCCTGTCTTCTGTTCCTCAAACCTGCCAAGCCCAGGGCTTAGCACTTACTATTCTGTCTACTTAGAACGCTCTCCCTTCACTGCATGGCAGGCTCCTTCCCACCCACCAGCATTGACTCAAATGTTATCTTAAAGTGGCCTTTTGTGGCCACCACATCTAAAATAGCAGTACCCTTCCCCACCCCTTGTCCTTCCTTTTGCTGCTATATTAAATGAGTAAAGGTAGGAGTGCCCAGTTGACAGAGGAGGGAAGCCATATCAAAGACGTAAAGTCGCTGCCCAAGTCACCCATCTGGCACATTTGTACCCTGCTCTGTTCCCATCCAAGCTCTTTCACCAGGGGTTGAGCGAACTGTCAGTGCGGGGCTGCCCAGCCAGCTCTGAGCTCTGTGATTCAGCAGGACTGGGAGGCCAGGTGGCCTCTCTGCATCCCTTCCCTTCCCTCCCTCTCTGGCAGGATCTTCACCAAGGTTGTACTGGAGGCACCATTGATCACTGAGAGTGCCCTGGAGGTGATTCGCAAGTACTGTGAGGACGAGGTGAGGACGGGCAACGGGTCTCCCTCCGCCCTAAGCATCATGATGCAAGCAGGAGCCCTCCTGCTCACTGCAGCCTATGGCAGGGGGACAGGGCCCTGTGTCGGGTCTGAGGGACACACAGTTTAGACCTTGTGGAAGGGCTTCTGTGAAGGACAGTAACAGATCTGAGTGAGACAAGGGAGCCATCCCAAAGGCTCACTGTAGTGGACTGAGCTCTGGTCCCCACCCTTCTGCTGCAGAGTCGCACCTACCTGGGCATGTCCACTCTTCGAGACCTGATCTTCAAGCGCCCATCCCGCCAGTTCCAGTACCTGCATGTGCTGCTAGACCTCAGCTCCCATGAGAAGGACAAGGTGATTCCCCACCATCCTGTGCTGGGCTACACTTAGCTCTTCCTCTGTCTCAAGTAACCAGCCCAGCCTTTTCTACATTCCCCTGAAAGTTGCCCCTCTTACAGCAGTTTTTGGGTGGCGGTGGTTTTTCCATTTATGGTATTATGAAGCTGCTTAGAATATACACATGTGTACACACTCACCCTCACAGGAAGGACAGTCCCATTCTCATTCTTATTCCACCCATGGTAGTAAGGCCTTCTTAAGGCCTGGCCCTGTGCTGGGACCTGGGACCTGCTGATCAAGAGAGGAGCTGTGTGACCAATCAGTAGGCAGTGAGAACGCTGCTCAGCACATATGACCATGGGAGCCCTGGTGGGGGGCTTGACCCATTTGATGGGTGGATGGGTAGGGGAGGTAAATTAAAGAAGGCTTCTGGAGGAGGAGGCTATGAGCCAGAACCTGAACTGTGAGTAGGTGGGTGTGTTTTGGGCAGAGGGAACAACATGTATGCATACATGTGAGGGAGGGGGCCCTTGACCTATCCCTGCTCCAGCCTTTTGCCTACTCCTTTCTTGCTGTCATGTGTCCATTCATTCAGCAGACCCTCACTGCACACTCTGGCTCGGCCCTGTGGTGCTGTTGGGGACAAAGCAGTGCTCAATACCAGCCCCTCTCCTCATGGCTCCTAGCAAGGGATGTCTGAGTAATACAGGATATAGCCAGTGACAAGCATTCCAGGCAGTGGGAACCTTTCGTGCCAAGTCTCAAAGTCGGGAAGAATGCCATTGTTTTTGGGAAACTGAGCAAAGTTCATTCCAGTTGGATCATAGCAGGCAAGAAATGAAATGAGGTGGGACTGAGTAGGTAGGAGGTAAGATGATTTGCAGCCCTGAATTGGACCAGGAAAACACTCCCAAGCTGATGACCAGCCTTGGGCACAGCTAACTCAGCTGTGCCTGGCCTTTCTTGGGCTTGGGCTTGTTCACACTGGTGCCACCAAGCTCAGAATAGTGGTCTCCCCCTCCACCATCTTGCCATCACTCTCTACTTAGGTGCGTTCCCAGGCCCTGCTGTTCATCAAGCGTATGTATGAGAAGGAGCAGCTCCGAGAGTATGTGGAGAAATTTGCGCTCAACTACCTGCAGCTCTTGGTCCATCCCAACCCACCATCGGTGCTGTTTGGAGCTGACAAGGACACAGGTTTGGTGCAGATTCAACAGATGCGTACTGAACACCTGGTGTGTCTTAGGCTCTGGGCTGGACCCTGGGAACACAGCTGGGTTAAAGCTGAGCCCTGCCCAGCCTGCTAGGGAATCCTGTAGCCAGACAGTAATAACTGGAACTAGCAGGCCCGGGATTGCAAAACCATGGGGCTACATGAGCCCAGAGGGGCGACCCCGCCTGAGGGATTAGGGAGAGCATACTGGAGGAATGGACACTTGGGCTGAGAGCTGGAGGACAACGCCTGTTCCCTCAGCAAAGCCCTGGGTCCCCTAGATGGGGAGACCCAGGCCCCAAGAGAATAGGTCATTAAATTGGAAGGTTGAGGCTGTGGAGGGATAAGCACAGCCTTCTGGGAGCACAGGAGCCCTGGCACAGCCTGGGTTCTCAGAAGGCCTCCAAAGAGAGGCACTGGCTTTGTGAGACCCAGAGGATGAGGAGATAAAAAAATAAAAAAGAGTTGGACAGCGGCATTCTAGGCAAAGGAGCAGCACATGCAAAGGCTCCAAAGTGGGGTTCCTGGGGAGACTGTCAGGAGTAGGGTGGGACTGGAGCACAGAGCCCCAGGGACAATGGCTACCCTGAACAGGGGGGAGCCTGGCAGGTAGAACAAGATAAGGAGCTGGGGATTTGTCCTGTGGGCACAGGGCAGTCATGGGAGCCCTGAGCAGGAGATGGACCAGATCAGAGCTGCACTCAGAAAAGACCCCTCTGCCATTTGCACATTGGAGTTCCCTGGTGGTGTAGTGGCTAGGCTTCGGCGCTCTCAGCGCCGTGGCCTGGGTTCGATTCCCAGCCAGGGAACCACCACCAAAAAAAAAAAAAAAGAAAAGAAAGATCCCTCTGGCTGCCTTGTGGATTGGTGGTCAGAAGAGATGAGGTGAGGATTCAGTGCAGAGGCTTCTTAAAGCATTCCCCTTTTCCCTGATTATTGGTTTCCTGCCCTAGGACAGTTTGCTTTCAAGCTCAGCTCCTTTCTATGCCTGCTTCCCAAGGAGGAACAGACATGGGGTCGGAAGGGGTTGGGAGGGGAGTGGGACCAGCCTGATCCCCGCCCCCTGCCCTATCAGAGGTGGCAGCTCCCTGGACCGAGGAGACAGTAAAGCAGTGCCTGTACCTCTACCTGGCCCTCCTGCCTCAGAATCACAAGCTGATCCATGAGCTGGCAGCCGTGTACACTGAGGCCATCGCTGACATCAAGCGGACGGTGCTGAGGGTCATCGAACAGCCGGTGAGGCCCCTGAGGCCACCAGGCTCTGCCCACCATGGGCAGGGCTGAGTCCCCAACTCCAGCCCTTCCCCTGATATCTCTGTCTCAGCATGAGCTTGTCACCAAGCGGCTCTGCAGCTTGTGAGTGGTCTGCACGTCCATTCACTCATGAGAGAGGCCCCACAGTTAAGACCCTGGCATTGGGCAGGCCTGGGTTCACATTTAACCTCTCACTCTCTTACTGTGTGAATTTGCATCCCCTTCAGTAAAAATAGGGAAGGTGATTGAGTCTCCTGAGCTGCTTGTAGGAATTCATGAAAATATCTGAGTCACTTGTATCATTTATTAGTTGGCCTTCCCCTGCCTTGCTGACAGAAACGCCTGGAGCCACAGGGTCACCCACATGGAACCAATTCAGTTGCAAACTGGTACCTGAAATCCAGAATGTCTTCCCTGCTGATTTGCAGCTGGATTTCAAACCACTTTTATATCCCTGCCCCTGACATTTGTTGATTACGAAAATTTTCCAAAATAATCAAAATGAGGGAGTATGGTATGTTAATTCGCACATACCTGCCCTCAGATTCAATCATGTCCTTCTTATAACATGGGAATGGTAGGCTTGTTGTGAGGAGGAAGCAGATTCTTCTCCTTATCTCAAAAGTGAGATCAACGAGTGGGAGCTCCTAGAGGGCAAACACTTGTCAGTTCCACTCGTGATTGTAAATGTTGATTGGGCAGAGGAAGGTGCATCCCTTTGAAGCTGGCTTTCCTCCCCCTGTGCTGGGTGCTCATGGGAGCAGGCCTGCCCTGATCTCAGCAAGCAGCCACGCTGGGGCCCTCACAGTCACAGAAGGGGAAACACAGGGGTCACTGATCCCTTGGATGCCAGAGAAATCTTCACTGAGGAACTGAAGGACAGGCTGGGCATTAAAGGTCAGGTTAGATCAGAGATTACACAGAAGGCACGGCCTGCCACAGAGGAGGCCAGCACGGACAAAGGCTTAGGAACTGCAGTCAGTCCGTCTGTGTGAGATTAGCTGGAAGAGACCAAGACGCTTCTGCCCCATCTCCCTCCCACCTTCCCCAGATTTCCCCCTGGTTCTCTGAGTAGTCACTGGCCCTTTGTCCCCCTAGTTTTATTGAGATAGAATTGACGTACAACGTTGTGTTGATGTGATTATACAACAGTAATGATTCAATACATGTGTATGTTCATAGTTAGAATTTCATTTTCTAGTGATGAGAACTTTTAAGGTCTACTCCCTGTCACCAGTTCGTACCCCCCAGTGCCAGCACCCCTCTTCCCACCAACCACCTTGCCCTTGACACTTGGACCTCCCTGAGCGCTCACTCTGGGCCCCTTTGTCCTCCCCACATCGCCCAGCTCCTTCCCCAGACCTTCCCTGTCATTCCTCTCTACCTCTAGATCCGAGGAATGGGCATGAACTCTCCAGAACTACTACTCCTGGTGGAAAACTGTCCCAAGGGGGCAGAGACGCTGGTCACAAGATGTCTGCACAGCCTCACAGACAAAGGTGCCCCCTGGAACCCCCACCTTTCATCATTTTCCTCAACTTCCCCATCCTAGGGTCTGGGGATCAGAGCTCCTGGATCCCCAGACGGTCGGACCTCTCGTGGGTCCCTCCCCATCCTTGGACCTCGTTTTCTCCATCTGGAACATGTGTGGGTAAATGGGTTTGAGAAGCCAAGGGCCAGGGATTCCTGCTCTGAAATGGAGTTGTCCCCACCCTCCACCCCCGCATTGCCATCTCTCACCATCTCGGTACCCACCCTCACCCCACCACCCCCAACACCTGCTCCTCCTGCTTCTGCCTGCAGTCCCACCCTCCCCAGAGCTGGTGAAGCGAGTCCGGGATCTATACCACAAGCGGCTACCAGATGTCCGCTTCCTCATCCCTGTGCTCAATGGGCTGGAGAAGGTATGGAACTGGATGCCTGGATGTCTCCATCGATGGAGAGGACATGGCAGGGTGGGGACTGGGAGGAGGCAGGCACCCCGGCACCCATGTCGGATGCTTTGTGAGCACATTCTAGGGCTTGTCAGACTTAATTTCTACTCAGTCTCGTCCTCTGACCTCAAGTAAGCCTCTCCCCTCTCATCCTCGGTTTCCTTCTCTGTCAAGTCAGAATCACAGTGATCCCCATCACCCTGTCACCTTGGGTGAGCCTCCATGTTCTTGTGTATAAAGAGGGGGTGATGATAACACTCCAATTTCCAGGGGAGTTAGTGAGCTGGCCCAGGGGGCAAGTAACACAAAGCGGGTTCAGGTGGAGAGTGGTAAGGCTGGGGCTGAGTCAGGCCCCGTGAGTTGGGGACAAAGCTCAGCCCTGAGGACCCAGAGGGAGTGAGAGGCAGAAAGCATCAGAGGGGCTCCCTGGGGCAGCTTGCTGGAGGGACGGGCACATTTGAACTCTCTTCTCCTGCCCTCTGCCTGTAGAAAGAAGTGATCCAGGCCCTACCAAAGCTCATCAAACTCAACCCCATCGTGGTGAAAGAGGTCTTCAACCGCCTGCTGGGTACCCAGCATGGTAGGTGATGCATTCCCCTACCCACCAGGGGCCAGGTCATCCCTGGCCCTCAGGTTTCCTCCCGCTTGGCTCCCTATGTCCCAGCTCTCCCAGGAGGCCCAACCTCTGGTGTTTGGGCAAGAGGAAGGGGTCCCACAGGTGAGGTGTGTAATGCTCGGGGAGGCTGTGATGCCACCTTTAGGGAGAAAGGGGCTCATCTTACTTCCTGGGGCTATGCATCCAGACTTGGTGATGCCTGAACATCATCACAAAGCTCCCAGGCCACCCCTCTGTGATATTTGGATATTGGTTTCATCCAGAGTGGGGACAAAATTGTGGCACTCGGGTCTGACTCTACAATAGTGTCTTCCTTTTTAGGACCCAACTACTTTCAGTCTCCCTCAGGCATGGGCTCCTCTCCTGCTGCTCAGCTCTTGCCTGAATCCTTCAAGTTGTGGCGGGTGAGGGCATTTTGTTTGACATGGTCAGAAAAAGCAAACTAAAACTTTGAGTTTAGATGTAGGATTCATTCTTCACCCCTCACCCCTGAAGCCAGGGAGGGAGTTGGAGGCTAGCTGTTCCACCAAACCTGGTGATTTAATACACACACACACAGGCGTGTCTGGGACCCTCAAAGTGGCACCTGTAGAGTGCCATCTACCCTGGCCACCTCCACTGCAACATTCAGTCTGTTTCCTGGCCCCAGCCTGTCCTGTCCAACACATGCCTGGGAGAGTCTGTGCTGTACTGGGGACCCCACGAGCTCATCTTAGCCCTGCCTTCATGGGGCACAGCCCAGTGGAGAGGGAGAGAAGCAACCAAAGCATACTCAGATACCGCCCTAATGCGGATGGGAACCCAATGTGGGAGAGGAGGGAAAGAGAAGGTCTGGCATTGTGAGGGAAGGGCTCCCGGAGGGGATGGTTTTCTAGCTGCTGCCTCATTCATCCCCCTCCTTTTGTGTTCTCAGTCACTTTCTTCCCCTGCTTAGCTCTTTGTACCCCCAGCCCCATTGAAACCGAGGGCACCTTGTCTTCATTCACTGCTTCCCCAGTCTGGGGGACTCGGACCATCTCTTCACTTAGGCTTCCATGCTGTCTCCTCCCCCACCCCGCCTCTCTCCCACTGCAGGTGAAGGGAACTCGGCCTTGTCCCCCCTGAACCCTGGAGAGCTTCTGATTGCATTACACAATATCGACTCGGTGAAGTGTGACATGAAGTCTATCATCAAAGGTGAGGCCCCATCCCCATCCCCCCTTAAGTGGCCTGGCCTCCGTGGACTCGGGGAAGAAGCTCAGTCACCCCACATGTCCCCGCTGGAATGTGCCAAGTTGGAAATGATGCCACCAATAAGCCCCATCCCAGAGCTCCAACACCTACCCTTGTTTCTTTTCCTCCCTCCCTCCTTCCTTTTTTACTTTCCTTCCTCCCTCCATCTAAGGAACTGATGTACTACCTACTGTCTGCTAGCACAGAGTTGATCTCAAGGGAGCTCCTTCGTCCCCAGTCCAGCCCAAGGAGCAATGGAAGCAGAGTCCAGGGCCTAGTGTGTGTGTATGGTGGGGAGGGGGCAGAGGCAGCAGGAGGCCACCAAAGCCCAGGTTGGTGCAGGAGTAGATGCTGAGTCCATCTGGGCTCCAGTTGTAACAAGAGAGCATGGTGAGGAGCTTAGGTAACAAATTGGCAGGCTCACCACAATCATCAGTTTCATGGTAGCTGCTGTCACTGAGCACTTACTCTGAGCCAGGCTTTCCCAAGTGCCTTACAGGCCTGCCTGCCTTCCGCACCACCCGTTCGTTACCTGGTAAGTATGCTGACTTCCATTTTGTAGACGAGGAAATGGAGGTTCCAGAGAGGTTAAATAACTTGCATGGCCACACAGAACCTAAGTGGTATAGGGGAGAAAACAGAGTCTGAAGTCGAGTAGACCTGAGTTGGGATCCCAGCTCTGCCAGCTCTGCCGGTTCTGCATCTCCCGTGGGAAGACCTGTCTCCCTCAGCTCTCCTCAGCATTCCCCTCCACTCCCTCCCTGAAGGAGATTTCTGGTCCAGAAGCCATGCTATCCCATGGAGATGGACGCCCTTACTGTCACGTGCTCTACTCAGAAGACAACTGTCCTTTGATTCCTCCTCTCTCCTTTAAGAGCAGGGTGGGGGTTCCCTCTTTGCCACTTAAATTTCATGTCTAGCCTGAAATAGCTTCTTCAATGATTTATTTCCTAGCCTTCCCCGGCAAGTTTTCAGAAATGTTTAGGTCAAGAGAGGAGCTTAGGAAAATTTAAAGCCCACACTACAAGTGAGGAGGAAGAAAGGCCTCTAGCAGAAGAGCAGAAAGGTGAAAAGGGTCTAGAAACCTGGGGTCCAGGAGTGGTCTCTTTACACTCCCTGGTCCCTTTGATGACCTCAGGAAAGTTATGGACTCATTCTCAACAGCGATGTGCTCACAGTTTTGTGTATAACTCAGGAGGATTCACAGACCCCCACCAAACCCAGTCATGCACCCAGATTTAGTCCCTGATCTTCCACAAGGCAACCAAGGCCCACGGAGAAAAAGGGGAAAAGGGCCTGCTACAGGTCACACAGGTGGCCAGAAGCCAGGCCCCTGCCTGACCTTGAGAACCTCACCTGTGTCTTACAAGCCCAGACCCATACAGCCTCCGTACTGCAGAGCTCTCAGCAACCCTTCAGCTGGGCCTCCTTCCAGCTGTTGGTCCCCAACACCCAATCCAGCCAGTGCCCAGGGTGCATTTCTCTGCTCAGGCATCAGTTCTTTTCCTGGTGGCACTCATAGCTCCACTTGATTGTAAGCTTTAGATCGAAAGTCCGGTTGTGTTTTGTGCACCCTTGGAATCCCTAGTGCTTGATAGTATCAGCAGTCATTCCTGCTGTTCACTCCCCCACTTAAACCACCGATTCTCTGGTGAGTTTTTCTGCAACTAGACCTGCCCTCAGGGGTCTAGTCAGCAATTAACTAACTGAGCACTGTTGCTGGGCCATGCTAGGGACACAGCAGGAATGGAGACAGCCCTGGACTTGCCACAGTCTATCCTCAAGCAGTAGCAACCCAGGGATCACAGTCCATCTTCACACAGTAACAACCCAGGGTGAGCTGGGCTGGGACAAGGGAGCCCAGAGGGGCCCACTGATCCTCCCTGATGAGGGACATCAGAGAAGGCTTCCTGGAGGAGGGGACACCTGCGCTGAGACCACAGGAAAATGAGTAGGGCTGAGGTAGCAGTAGAGAAGATGACCCTAGAGAAAGGAAGAACATTCGAGGAGGCCAAGAGATGCACTTGCATGATCTTTAACCATTGCTAAAACCATGCCTGGGCCCCACCCACACTGGGTCTCATAGGCCACAGTGGTATTTTTGGACTTGGTTTCTTGAGGACCTCTGGGAGGTGCAGGGTTAAGTTGAACTTTTAAAAGACCCCTCAGGCTGCTGTATGGGGGATGGGAGGCCCAGGAGGAGGCTGGGGCAGAGCAGAGAGGGAGGCGGGAAGGGGATTGACTGCAGGCTTTTAGGCAGAGTAGGAAGGAGCCAGCGACTACCAGGAAGTGAGAAGAAGGTGCTTTCTCCATTTCTGGCAGATTCTCTCTGGCACTAACTTTACCTTCTACACTCCTCTACCCCCTTGTCCAGCCTTCTCCCTGCCTGTTTACCTGTAATGCCTTCATCCTCCCCCTTTTCCTTATAGGAGCCCCCGCTCCATTCCTTATAGGCACCTACCCCTGTTCTCCATTAGCCTCTCAAGGATTGGGGGCCTCTCTTCTGGCTCAATAAAGACTTCCTGGTTGACAGACTCACATGGCAAGTGGTGTTTGGGGAAGGGGTTCAGAGGCAGTTCCTGGGGTCACCCTATTAGCACAGTGGATTGGAACACTGCCTATCACACTGATTTCAGGGTACAACCCACTTCTGAGGGAACAGACTGGAAGGTTTCCATGGGTGCTTGTGTTGTGCCAGTCTTCCTTGGGCCCTCCTAGCACTGGATGTTGAACTGGGGGGCTCATATGCCCAGGCTTCTTCCTCTTGCCCCCTCATAACTATGGACTGTGTCCCCACATAACCCTAGGTGTGGTGTACCCCAGTAGTAACACAAGCCCTTTGTGCCCTGGTCAGGGTTGGGAGTGGACAGTCCCTTGACCAGCCTGCTGGTGGAAGGGCCATCTCTCCTGTCCCCTATGGGGGTGCTTATGGAATTCAAAGCTGCCTTCCCTCTCCAATAGGGGTGGAGGTGCCATACTGCCCCAGTCAAGCCAGATGTGTCCCCAGGGCTTGGCAACATCTCTCTTCTGCCTCGGCCTTTCCAAGGGGTGCCCCAAAGAGAAAGGGCCAAGGTCTGCCCACTCTTCCCAGTGTGGGGTTTCCAGGAGATGGTCATGTCTTCCCCTGGACAAAGATACCAGGCTTCCCAGGGACCAGACCAGAGTCCCCTTAGAAAGAGATCTTTTGTTGGGTGTGGGAAGTCTTTGGTTTTGCCTGCAACTTCAAGTCAGGGCTGGGTCTCCCCTCACACAGGCAGATAATGGGGCTGAGGCTCTCTAAGGGTGGTGGGGCTCCCACCTCCCAGAGGACAGCTGGGCAAAGAGGACAGGCCCACTCTCCGCCTCCTCGCAGCCACCAACCTGTGCTTTGCGGAGCGGAACGTGTACACATCGGAGGTGCTGGCCGTGGTGATGCAGCAGCTGATGGAGCAGAGTCCCCTGCCCATGCTGCTCATGAGGACCGTCATCCAGTCCCTGACCATGTACCCCCGCTTGGGGGGCTTCGTCATGAACATCCTGTCCCGCCTCATCATGAAGCAGGTAACCCACCCCCACCATCCAGTCCCGTGGGCGGTAGACTGACTGCAGCAGAGACAAACTGAAGACAGAGTTGAGGCACAACTCCAGGCTTTTCCAGTCGGACTGCCCCACGCCCACTAGAGGGAGCCAGGATGAGGAGAGCAAGCTCCACCCAGACTGGCCAGCCCCTTTGCCCTGCCCTTGGGCAGAGACAAAACAGTGCTTTATGGGTAGGAATAGCCACAGGCAACATGATGCATGAAGACGGTTGTGGAGTAGAAGCAGAGGGTAGACTTTAGGGGGCATGCACCCCAGGAGAGGCACAGCTGCCCTTTAACCTCCAGCACTGAGCACCCAGGCAGGATGTATCCTAGAGCTGAAAGGTGGTCCAGTTTTTAAGAGAAGCTAGAAAACGGGTTTTAAGAATACCATGATGAAATTTAAAAACCTCATCCATAAGCCATCCGACTGGATTCAGCCCACAGGTTGCCAGTTTTCAACATCTGGCTTACAGGTTAAATGCAGATTCAGACGAACATGGATTCAAATCTTAGTTCTGCCTCCTTGGTACCTGTGTGACCTTGGACAAATCCCTGCACCTCCCTGGGCCTCAGGTTTAGCAGGGCTAATATTGCCTTTGGAGATTGCTGTGAGAACGACATGAGACCATGCTCACAAAAGGCTTAGCATGGGCCTGGCCCAGGGAGCCCAGTATGGAAGGGCCACTTTCAGGTTTCTTCTCCTGTTTTCCCAAATTGGCCTCACAGCCCAGCTGCTTGGGATCTAGAAGAGAAAGATGCTATAGAGGGAGGTCAGGGTTGTAAGTAGCTTACAGGAATCTGTTGAATAGTAGGGATTTGACCCCATCAGGGCCCCATCTTGGCAAGGTCCTTCTCCTAGTGTCTGGGGTGGCCACCTGTGTGTTCCCTCACCCCGGCTCCCTCCCTGCCCTGTCCAGGTGTGGAAGTACCCCAAGGTGTGGGAGGGCTTCATCAAGTGCTGTCAACGCACCAAGCCCCAGAGCTTCCAAGTCATCCTGCAGCTGCCGCCCCAGCAGCTAGGCGCCGTCTTTGACAAGTGCCCAGAGCTTCGGGAGCCCCTGCTGGCCCACGTCCGCTCCTTCACCCCCCATCAGGTACCCCCAGGGTGGAGGGGTGCCCCATGGGTCCAGCCCTGGGGGGCTGCATGGGGTGGGCAGAGGGGAGCCTTGCACTCCCACAGAAAGTCAAGGGTTCTGGAAAGTTAGGGACCAGGCATCGGGAGTGTCCACGAGGGGTCTCTGGATCAGAGTTCTCCATAGTGGCCCCATCCTGCTCTTCCCCTAGCAAGCACACATCCCCAACTCCATCATGACCATTCTGGAGGCCAGCGGCAAGCAGGAGCCAGAGGCCAAGGAAGCACCTGCAGGGCCTCTCGAAGAGGTGAGGGTCTGTAGCCCCTGTCCTCCATCTCCACCCAGTCACCTCTGTCTTGAAGGAGGCTCCTGCTGAAAGGGAGGGGAGGATGAGGGGACATTTGCCCCTTACTCCCTGTTCCTATCCTGTGTCTGCCTCAGGATGATCTTTGTCTCTTTCCCTCTAAGAGCAGCCTGGGTCCTAGCCCCTCTGTCTGAGCTTCTCTATGCCTCCCTACCCCCAGGACGACCTGGAGCCCCTGGTCCTCACACCGGCCCCTGGCCCCCGGCCCCCTCAGGATCTCATCGGCTTGCGGCTGGCCCAAGAGAAGGCCTTAAAGCGGCAGCTGGAGGAGGAGCAGAAGCTGAAGCCTGCGGGAATAGGAGCCCCCTCCTCTTCTTCCTCGTCCTCTTCCTCCGCCCGGCCAGGCCCTCCCCAGCCGGAGGAATCCATAGATTTCCGGGAGGAGGGGCCTGAGTGTGAGACCCCGGCCATCTTCATCAGCATGGATGACGACTCCGGGCTGACCGAGGCCGCACTGCTGGACTCTAGTCTTGAGAGCCCCCTACCTAAGGTAGGGATCACAACCTCAGAGCAGCAAAGGAAGAGACATACCAGGGATCCGGGGTGAAGTCTGTGCCCTGAGTGCCCAAGATGGGGGGCGGGGAGGGTACAACCCAAAAGAAAGCTTGGAGGTGGGGCCAGGTATCTGACTGGCTCCTCCTTCTCTTGTCACCAGGAGGCCGCAGCGGGCGGGTTGACATCAAAGGAGGAGCGGAGCCCCCAGACCCTCACCCCTGCCGGAGAAGATACCTTGAAAACCCCCAGCCCCGGCGTCGCCGCTGCCGCCTCCACGGAGGAAGCCGGGGAACCCGAGGCCAAGGGGAACAGCTGACGGGAGTTGGTGGGGAAGGGGAGTGAGATGGGGAGGGCGGGGCGGTACTTTGCCTTTAAAAAAATAAAAATAAAAAATAGAAAATGATCGCGTGTCTGGGGCATGGATGCAGTCTCTGGTCTCTGCCGCTGTGGCAGCTGTGAGACTACAGGTACCTAGGGAGAGGGCCCGGGAGCCCACTGCGAGACTGGAAGCCCCTCTGGCGTGACTGCGCGTGCGCAGAAACCAGCTCCTTGGCCCCGGCGTCCCGCGCGCCCTCCCCTGGTAACCGCCTGCCCCTTCCTCCGTAGAAACCGGCGCCGCTGGCACAAGTCGCTACCAGGCGTGTGCGGGCGGGCGAGTGGTCTGTTGGTCTGTCTGTCTGCAAGCCTTCCTCCTAGAAGTCTGCGACCCCTTTTCGACTATGGGGGACTCTCCGCCCGACCCTGAGCTACCTTACCAGCAGTCCTCGAGGAAGAGGAGTTCCCAGGTGTCAGAGCAGACGCGCAGTCTGGACCGTTCCCAGCCGCAGCCGACGATCCCCGTGGAGGTGCAGCAGATGGTTGACGCCCAGATCCTGCGGAGCAGTCAGGAGATGCTGGCGAACCAGACCATCCTCCGGGACTGGCCACAAGGGGCCGGCCTGACCCAGTCTGAGAACTTGACGATGTACCAGGCTGAGGAACCTCAGTGGGGTGGTATAGAGTACCTGTCCATGAATTCAGGCTTTCCCTCGGAGTTCCAGCGCCATCCTTACCTGGATGAAGACAGAATCCAGGCCACCCACAATGCCAATCTAATCCTGCAGCAACTCCAGCAGGGCCAAGGCAATCTCTACCAGCAACTGGGGTCTGCCTACCCGGAGCCCCAGCCTGATCTCCTGGGCCAGTTCAGCATGTACCAGAGAGAAGACCTGCGGTTTGGCGAGGGCACCCAGCAAGGGCCCTACATAAGGGATGATCCTTCCCTCCAGTTCTCATCCTCTGAGCCAGGCTTCATGCCCTTCCATATGGAGGTGCCGGAACCGGAGCCTCGGGAGCTGGCTGTGCAGAACGCCAAGGCCTACCTGCTGCAGACCAGCATTAATTGCGACCTCAGCTTGTGAGAGGGGGCCCAGGAGTGGGGAGGGAACAGGACCCAAGCAAAGAGAGTCCCCAGCCAAGACCCTGCCTCAGATTCTGGGGTCTCCTCAATCAAACAGGGAATTGCCCCTCAAGGAGAACCAGCAGCTGCTCTGGAGGCATCTAATTCAGACTAGGAGTCAGGGAATAAATACTAACAATAGCCAACTAGTAAAATAACATTTACTTACTGGACATTGTGCTAACCCTTTACACATTAACCTCTAGTTCTCACAGCTGAGATTAGCACATCTACTGTCCCTGTTTTACAAAGGAAGAAACAGATACAGAGAAATTAGGTCCCATATCCAAGACAACACAGCTAGGATGTGACAGCCAGGATTCCAGCACACGTGTTTTGGCTCCTGTGCCCTGTTATCCATTAAACTTGACTGCTTGAGGAAGGCTAAGGCCACTTGGCTGCAGTCATAATACACCTCTCAGTCCCCCCACCCCACTCCCCCATTACATTCTCATGAAGCTTACATTCTAGTGGGAGAATAAATGATCAATATAATAAGTGATAAGAGCTAAGTCAAAAAATAAGGCAGGGTAAGGGGGATAGGGAGTGCATCTTAAATAATGTGACATCAGGGAAGACCTCTCTGAGGAGGTGACATTTGATCAGGGACCTGAAGGAGGTGAGGAAGAACACCTTGCAGGGAACTGGAGGAAGAGTGGTACAATCCTAGGACATAGCACGTTTAAAGGCTTTAAGGTTTGTTTCCTGTGTTTGAGAAACAGCAGAGAGGCTGTTGTGATTGGAACCAAGGAAAGAGGATGGGGAGTGGGAGGAGATGAGGTTGAAAAAATAAAAGGTCTCATGGGAGTTCTCTGGTGGTGTAGTGGCTTAAGGCTCCGGTGCTATCAGTGCTGCGGCCTGGGTTCAATTCCCATCTAGAGAGCTACCCACATACCAAAAAAAAAAAAAAAAAAAAAAAAAAAAAAAAAAAAAAAAAAAAAAAAAAAAAAAAAAAAAAAAAAAAAAAAAAAAAAAAAAAAAAAAAAAAAAAAAA
>PVJL010007103.1:0-34261 GCA_004026885.1 Lyroderma lyra | reverse complement strand
GTTTGTGCTCCTTTCATTGGCCTCAAGGCCCTATGTAATCCTGCCCCTGCCTGCTCTCCAAACTTCATTCCCTAGAGCAGTGGTTCTCAACCTTCCTAATGCCACAACCCTTTAATACAGTTCCTCATGTTGTGGTGACCCCCATAACATTATTTTCGTTGTTACTTCATAACTGTAATTTTGCTACTATTATGAATTGTAATGTAAATATCTGATGTGTGTTTTCCGATGGTCTTAGGTGATCCATGTGAAAGGGTCCTTCGACCCCCAAAGGGGTTGTGACCCACAGGTTGAGAACTGCTGCCCTAGAGTCTAGACAAAATTAACCACTTCTTTAGCAGTTTCCAGCCCTTCAAGGTCCTTTATTGAAAAGCCATGGCCAAATTCTGACCTCTCCTTACCCTTCCCAATTCAATGATGGCCCTTCACCACACCCAAAACTGTTTCCAAAGGCGTATATGCTTTGAAATCAGACCAATCCGGTTTCAAATCCTGGCTTTGCTACCACTGACTACATGATCTCAATTATTCTCAGCTTGTCTCCTCATCTAGAGAAAGGTATCACAATTGTTCCTCAGCTGTGTGACTGTGGTGAGAATTTAACATTCCTCTCAAGTGCCCAGTATAGTGCCCGATGTAAGTGCATGGAAGCCATTACCATGGTATTATCACTTTGTCTCCTCCCATAACCCTTCTTCCTCACTCCACTCCAGCCATACTGACCTCAGTGTTCCTCCAACATGCCAGACACACACCCTCACTAAAGGCCTTTGCACGTCATTCCCTATCATACTATCTGCAAACCATAGCAATTTTGCTTCCTTTTCAATACTTTTACCTTTCTTTTTCATGTCAGATTGCATTGGATGAGACCTCTAGTGCAGTAATAGAAATCATGAAAGTAGGCATCCTCATTCCCAGTTTTATAGTGGAAAATATTTAGTCTTTCACCCTTATGTATAATTTGTGCTGTAGGTTACTTATGGCTACCCTTTATACAATTATAAAAAATTGCCTTCTATTCCCAGCTTGCTAAGTTTTTAAAAATCATGTTATCAAACAGTTTTATCTGCACCTATTGAGGTGATCTCTCATATCTCCTTTAATATATTAACATGATTAATTATATTTTTTTCTATTTTTCTAATATCCGTCTAGTCTTGCATCCCTGTCATTAGCCGAATATAATGGCCTGACATTCTTTTGAGAAATTCCTGAATGCTATTTGGTATTGTTTTGCTTAGGATTTCACCATCTATATTTGTAAATGAGATTGGCATGGAATTTTCCTTTCTTCTATGCTCCTTGAATTTTGGTATCAAGATTATGTTAGAGTCATAAAAGACTTCAGGGCCTATACACCTGCTGTTCCCTCTGACTGAAACACTTTTCCCCCAATAGCTGCATGGTTTGCTCCCTCATTTCATTCAGATCTCAGATTAAATGTCACCTTGGTGAGACCTACCCTGGCCTCCCTATTTAAAACTGCAATCTCCTATCCCTGGCATTCCCAGTCCCCATTCCCTGCTTTATTGTCTCCATAGAAATTACCACCTGTCTCTCTATATATTAATATTTTGCATATTTGGTTAAAATCTGTTCCCATCATCAGAATGTCCGCTCCACCAGGGCAGGGACCTTTTCTCTTCTCCACTGAGTCCCCAGTGCTGAGACACAGAGCCAGGCACACAGCAGTGAGCTGAGTGAATGATATTTCCCACCTCCCACTCCCTCCTTTGGGTGGCAGGTATGAACACCTGGTGAACCTGCTGACCAAACTCCTGAACCAGCGGCCCAAGGACCCCTTGTCCATCCTGGAGACACTGAACCGCACCACTCAGATGGAGTGGTTCCACCCCAAGCTGGACACACTGAGGGACGACCCAGAGATGCAGCCCACCTACGAGATGGCTGAGAGGCAGAAGGCCCTATTTGTCAGAGGGGGCAGCGGAAGTGGTGAGGGCGAGCAGGAGATGGAGGAGGAAGTGGTGAGTGAGCCAGTGGGAGGGGCACCGGGAGTGGGGATGGCAATGAGCGGTGGTCCAGGCTTATGCATAGCCAGTGCTGAGGCCTGGACATGACAGAGCATATGGCATGATCCAGAAACATTACCTCAGTCTAGTGTGTGTGCCTGGTGGAGAGGGCCAGAACCCTGTCACAGAGCACCATGAATGCCTGGCTGGAGGTGTGGGCTTTCTCCTGAGGCCACTGGAACATCATAGAAAGGCTTGAAGCAGAGGAAAGCTGGTTAGCTCTGCTTTTAGAAATCTGACTCCAGCTGCCGTGTGGAGGAGAAGGCTGGTGTTTCCCACCAGCCCTTACTCCTCCTTCCCCAGAACGGCTCTGCAGATGTTTTCTGTGAAACACCACTTCTTGCAGTCTCTCAACACTGAATTGCCCCCAGCCTTAGGACTCAGTTTTCCTTTTTATGAGTTGGACTCACAAAGAACTCGTCTAATATGACTTGTTAACATTCTACTATCCTCATAATATTTAATGACATGATTCCATTTCCAGAATTGGATGAGTGCTTAAAATTCGAGTGAAGTATTCTTTCACTTGTCAAGAAACATTTGTTGGGGACTCTCTCTCTGTGTTTATAATAATTTGACATCTCCTAGGCCCCCTAGTAAGGGCTTTAGTAGCTTGTCTCCTTTTAACGCTGAAACAACCCTTCAAGGCAAGTGCTATTTATTCCTATTTGTAGAGGAAGGACTTGGGCTCAGAGGGCATGAAGCTAGGAAGTGTGGGAAACAGGACTAGGAAGGCAGGACCTCCAACTTGTGCCCTATCTGCAGATGCTATCTGTGCTCCTGTCCATGCTTCTGAGATTCTGGGATTCTGGTGACAGCGAAGTGGAATGGTGAGGGGATGCAAGAATGACAATCTGACAAAGAAACGAACACTTGTGAGGAAAACACAGATAGGAATCCAAGTGACAGTTTTACCTGAGAATGTGGTTTTAAGTTCCAGATCAACAGTCCCTCCTGGGGAGGTCCCACCCGCTTAGAGCTACACCTTACCTCCCTCCCACCCCCGAAACCCCAGGTGGCAACCCATCTGACGCAAGTCCCTGAATGCCCCGCCACCTGGAACCCTTTGCTCCTATAAGCTCCGCCCCCTTAGATCTCTGTGGCTCTTGAGGCTCCGCCCTATTGAAATTCAAACCTTGGGAGGTTCCACCCCCTATGAACTTGGAGCTGGAGGTTTTTTGTTTGTTTGTTTGTTTTTGTTGGTTCCTGAGCAGGAGTTGAACCCCAGTCTACAGTGGTGACAGCACTGAGATCTAGCCACTACACACCAGGGAACCCCCCAGAGCTGGAGTTCTTAATGTGAAGTCTACAGAGGGGGCAAAATTGTGGGTGCCGGTGGCTTGTGCACATTTCTAGGAAAAGACTCAAAGTGATCAGTGATTCAGCATTTTGTATTTATTTTTCCGTCTGATAGGAGGAAGGGCTCTCATTCTCTCATTTTCTGTTTCTTCCAAATTGTTAGCCATGATCCCCAACAGCAATTATGGAAAAATCCATTCTTTGCCCTCTGCTTAGAAATGCCACCTCAACCATTTCTTTATACCTTTGTGGGCTTGGTCCATTTCTAGATTCTCTCATTTGGATGGCTTTCTGTTTGCTGTGTACAGTACTACAGAGCAGATCTGGTCATTTGGGAGCGTAAGGCTCCCTATCACTGCAGCTCTGTTTTGAAAAGTTCTCAATTATCCATCCTCACGTTTATAATTTTAGACTAACTTTAGTGTTATTATATCACTGCCCAGAAATTAACAACTTACTGTACTTGTTGGACAGCACAGGTCAGTTTAAGGCAGGAAACAGGTGATGTCACAAAGATGGAGACAAGTGGCTTAGACCAGATAGAGGTCTTTCTCACACCTGATGGTGAAGTTGCAAGTCATCTAGGGCTAGCAAGGTGGCTCCCAGTGAAGGGACACTTAGGGCTGTCTTCTCCCCTCATCCCTACCTCCCCAACCCAAGAGAAGCCGTCTGCAGAGGAGAGCAGCAGGGTCTCATCTGTCATTTGGGGGCAGTTGTCCACTCTTGCTCCAATCAGCAGTGGTCAGAAGGCCAACGTGAGATCATGTAAACATAGTTGATGAGGTCATTCCATTGCCATGCGGATGGGGGATTCCAGAAAGAGGGTGATGGCTATTGGCTCATGGGCCACGCACATATCCCAAAGAGAGTTTCCCATGCTCACTCTCTGATCTTCCCTCCTGGCCACAAGATGGTGAGTCTTGGGATTAAGTCTGCCCCCCTGAGTTACTGATGTCAACATCAATTAGGCAAGCAAGCTTTTGCACTGTGTTTAAAATGGAGGGAAACTATTAGAATCACTTTCAAAATAACCATTCTCCTACTATAGAGTTTTAGTCAGGGTGTTCCTGGTAACAAAGAGCCCAGAAATCTCAGCGGCTTATAATCGTGTAGCTGCTCATCCAGGGTTGGCAAGAGGGCTTTGCTCATCAACCTCTAGGGTGATGAGGTTCCATTGAGAAACAGGCTTCCACTGTTGCAAAGGAGGAAAAAGAAGGACTAACAAA
The DNA here is from genome assembly GCA_004026885.1 of Lyroderma lyra. Taxonomy (NCBI): domain Eukaryota; kingdom Metazoa; phylum Chordata; class Mammalia; order Chiroptera; family Megadermatidae; genus Lyroderma; species Lyroderma lyra. Next base: position 29,703 of record PVJL010007103.1, on the reverse strand, counting down.
CCCCATGGGTTCTTACAGGTAATGCTTGGGTGTGACATATGTCCCTTTCACTGCCATTTCTAATGGTCCGAGCAAGTGACGTGGCCATTTTTTATTTCACTGGAGTTCAGAGTGGGAAGATATAATCTTCCTATGGGGGATGGCTTTAAACATTTGTGACCAAAGGTGTATCTAGTGGGCATAGGAAGATGCAATAAATTGTTCATGTTAACTCTGTGTTTACAAATGGAGCTTTTAGTAAAAACTTCAGTATGCTCGTCGCCAAATCTCTTAGAGCAGCTGGTACAATTTAAGTACCATCATTCATTCTCACACAAACCATCTGTTACCTGTCAAATTGTGTCCCCCCCCCAAAAAAAAAAAAAGAAAAATTCACATGTTGTAGCCCTAACCCCTCGTGCTTCATGTGACCTTATTTGAAATAGAGTCATTGCAAATCTACTTAGTTAAGAAGAGGTCGTACTGGAGTAGGGTAGGCCCTAATCCGTTAGGACTGGTGACCTTAGAAAAACTTAATTTAGGCTACAGACACACACATGTGCAGAAAATACAATGTGAACATGAAGGCAGAGGTTGGTGCTGCTACAAACCAGGGAGCAACGAAGATTGTCAGCAAACCACCAGCAGCCAGGAGAGAGGCCTGGCACAGGGTCTCACAATGCTCAGAAGAAATCAACCCTGCCCACATCTCACTTTCGACTTCTGGCCTCCAAAACTGTGAGACAACGCATTTCTGTTGTTTATGTCATCTAGTTTGTGGTGCTTTGTTACAACAGCCCTCACAAGGTACTATATCATCTTTTTATAATTGATGTAACTCTTTGACTGATAATTCGGCGCACTTGAATCAAGGAGACGAAAATCCTTTGGTGTACCTAACAAAAGTTACAGTTAAATGTATTAGGTGGAGAATGCTCATCTTCTTCAAGAAAAATGGCCAGTGACTCAGGCAGCCGTATAAGGGAACTGGAGAAAATGTGTTCACCTTGAAACTGTTTATTACCTTGAGCTTTCAATTGCTTGGCGGGGATCATTGTACTTTCCGAAGCTGTCCGCAGTCCTTAAATGAGAAACTCATCCTTGAATATGATTTTTCCCTCTGACTTAAGTGGAGCTTACATGTCTTTCTTTCTTATTTGCTTTCTTGGACTACAAGCAAGCCTTTCCCCCTGAGCCAAGTTAAGAGAGATAAACAGGACTATGAGCCAAAACTACTTGGTTTTCAATAACAGACACCTACTAAAGCTTGCTAAAATAAAGGGGAGGGGTAGGATTCATCATAAAGATATAAAGCATTTCCCAGAATCAGGGGACTTAACCTTCCGTAGGCCTTGGGAATAGCCGGACCTGAGCTAACAAGCTCTGGTCCTCATTTTTTTCTCTCTGCAAGCTGGCCTCCACTGTCTTTCCAGGCACAGAGAGTGAGCCACTGCACATTTACATTTCTCCTCCATTGATGTGTATAACTTCCAGCCACACACACAAGGTGGACTCCGTGTTGATTTCCTATCACTGCTGTAACAAATTACCACAGGCTTAGTCGTTTAAGACACTTAGTGTATTATCTTACAGTTCCACAGGTCAGAAGTCCAAGTGTTGGCAAGGCCTGCCTTCCTAATGGAGGCTCTTGGGGAAATCTGTTGGCTTGCCTCTTCCATTTTCTAGAGGCTGCCCACATTCCTTCCTCCATCTTCTAAGTAGCAGTGTACCGTCTTCAAATCTATCTGTGACTGATTTCTGCTTCTGTCATCACATCTTCTCTGACCCCTTTCATTTATCAAGACTTGTGATTACCTTGGGCCCACCCTAGTAATTTAGGATAATCTTCCCCATCTCAAGACCCTCAATTTAACCACACCTGCAAGTCCTTTTTGCCATGTAAGGTCACATATTCATGGGTCCAGAGATTAGGACATGGACATCTTTTGGGGGAATCATTATTCTGCCTACCATACCCTCTCTCTGTGTCCAGATTTTAAATTCTGGCAAGGGAGCATGTCATCTCCCTAGTTTGGGCTGTGCGTTTTCTTGGCCCAGTCAGGCTCATCAAGGCCAATGGCAGGTCATGCTGACCTCAGGAGAAAGGACCTCATCAGCTTTGTTCTCTGATATATCTCAGTGCCTACCCTAGCCTGGGGCTGGCACCCACTGGATCTTTAATAAAAATTTCTGGACTGATTGAAAAAGTATTGGGGATGGTCTGTAGCCACATGGATGTGGGGATGACTGGGCCCAAACCTCCCTGCGTTCTAGTCCCAGCACTCTTTCTTGTTCTCACTCCCTCTCTAGTATCTCTCCCTCCCTCCCTCCCTCCCTCATTAACAAAGCAGGCTGTGGAAAAGGAGGCAGTGAGCCCAGGATATATCACCACCTTCCTCAACATCACTGATTCCTGGCTTCAAAACCTGCCTCTTCTCTTAAATTACGGTGTCATTTGGGGTATATGTTAGGAGTGCATTTCACTGCAAGTATCAGAAAACATGACTACAAGTGGTTTCTTTGTCCTATAAAACAAGAACCCCAGGGGAGATAAGGCAGTTCAGTGATGCCATTGGGGACCAGGCAGTTTCATTCTTCAGCTCTACCACCATTAGTGTGTAAGATCTGTGTTGCCTCATGGTCCCAAGATAGATGCTCTAATTCCAGATCTCACATCCCATTCCAGGCAGGAACAAGGGGGAATGATGAAGGAACAAAGTATTTTCTCTTAGTGTGGTTTTGTCTTTTTTAAATATATATTTTTTAATTTAGTTTATTATTTTTTTGGTGGTTCCCTGGCTGGGAATGAAACCCAGGCCGCGACGTTGAGAGCTCCGAAGCCTTAGCCACTACACCACCAGGGAGCCCCCCAATTTTTTGAATATTGACATTCAATATTACTTTATTTTAGTTTCAGGTGCTACCTTTTCTTTCCCCCCAAGGGACGTCCTCCCCAAGGACTTACCCCTGCGTCTCACTGCCAGAAGTAGTCACGTGAGCAGCTGGGTTACAGAGAAGTGGAACTCTCTAGACTCTGGAAGAGTCAGGCTAGGGAGCAGGCCTTCAGCTCTCTTCCCTCTGGCCTCCACCCCATCCTCTGCAGGCAGACACAACGGTGCCCAACATCATGGAGTCAGCCTTCTACTTCGAACAGGCGGGCATAGGCCTGAGCTCAGATGAGAGTTTCCGCATCTTCATGGCCCTGAAGCAGCTAGTGGAGCAGCAGCCCATCCACACCTGCCGTTTCTGGGGCAAAATCCTGGGGCTCAGCCGCAGCTACTTGGTGGCCGAGGTGGAGTTCCGGGAGGGCGAGGAGGAGGTGGAGGAGGAGGAAGTGGAGGAGACGGTAGAGAGCGGCGAGGTCACGGATGCCCACGGCGAGGAGGAGGGCGGCGACGCGGACGACGAGAAGGTGTCTGACAGCATCCCCAAGCCCGCGTGGAAGCCGCCGCCCGTCACCCCCAAGGAGGACAGCCGCGTGGGCGCCAACAAGCACTTGTATTTCGTGTGCAACGAGCCGGGCCGGCCGTGGGCGCGGCTGCCGCACGTCACGCCCCACCAGATCGTGCAGGCCCGCAAGATCAAGAAGCTCTTCACGGGCCACCTGGACGCACCGATCATCAGCTACCCGCCCTTCCCTGGCAACGAGGCCAACTACCTGCGGGCCCAGATCGCCCGCATCTCGGCTGCCACCCACATCAGCCCACTCGGCTTCTACCAGTTCAGCGAGGAGGAGGGCGACGAGGAGGAGGAGGGCGTCGGCGTGGGGCGCGACTCCTATGAGGAGAACCCCGACTTTGAGGGCATCCCGGTGCTGGAGCTGGTGGACTCCATGGCCAACTGGGTGCACCACACGCAGCACATCCTGCCACAGGTGAGGACCAGGGACCCCACCGTCCACCTGTCATACCCAGGTGGTTCAGATGGGACTCCCCTAAATAACTTTCATTCATTCATTATTCCTCATTCCTTCATTAATTCTTTTGTTTGTTTTTGTTTTTGTATGTGGGTAGTTCCCTGGTGGGAAATCGAACCCAGGCCGCAGCACCGAAGCCTTAAGCCACTACACCACCAGGGAACTCCCCCTTCATTAATTCTTCATTCATTTATTGATTCATTCCTCACTCATCATTTATTCACTTCTCATTCATTCAGCAGATACTGGTTGACAATCTCCTGTCAGAAACTTTTGGGACCAGATAATCTTGGAATTCTGAATATTTCAGATTTTAAAAAGGTGGCACAGTGTGCATCCCATATACTATTGCAACACCTCAAGCGGTCCGGGTTGGCAGCTCATATTCAAAGGCACGGTTATTTTGTTAGCAAAACTGCATAGCCTCAACCAATGTCAACCTAATTAAGTCTAACAATAAAAAACAAAGATACAATACAAAAAGAAAAACTACATAGCCTCTCATCAGTCAGGTCAGAGGCACTGCCAAGTAACTCATGAAAAACTGGTTTTCAAAGCTTTTCAGGTTTTGGAGTTGCGGATAAGAGATTGTTGACCTGCATTTATTGAATGCCTCATATGTCTGAACTTCACATACATTTGTGTATTAATTCAAGGAAATGCCTGCTGTGTGCTAGAAACTTTTATTCATTCATTCATTTATTCATTCATTCAGTAAACATTTATTGATTCTACCAGGTTTTACTGAATCCAAAGAACTCCTTCTGAGGTTAGTGCCGCTCCCATTGCCATCTCACAGCTGATAACACTGAGGCCTGCGATACGCTGTGCACTTAAGTTTATTCCTTCAACAAACATTGGTTCTTCAGTGTCTCATGGAACCCAACAACAATCCAATGACACCCCCATTTCACAGATGGGCAAAGAGAGGATCATATGGGCTGCTGAATGTCAGCTCCGCAGGGCAGAGATTTGGAGCCTTTGTCCTTAAGGGTGTGTCCCCACCACCTGCAGCAGGGCCTGTGTGTACTAGGCGCTCATTAACTATCGATGAATGCACAGTGGGAGCCGCACAGCCAGCAGCTGGCAGTAATCCCCACCTCAATGCAGCTGCTCTCTCAGCCCACCCCCACCCCCACCCTGCGTGACTAACACTGTCCTCCTGCCCATGCCTGGGTCCCTGAGACCAGTCCCCAGTGTCCTGGCCATGCCTGGCCCTTCACTTCCTTCCAGGGTGCAGGCCAGGCTCTTCACCCTGGGGTGCCGCCTAACCTTTCCCCCACCTCCAGGGCCGTTGCACTTGGGTGAACCCTTTGCAGAAGATTGAAGAGGAGGAGGAACTGGGGGAGGAGGAAGAGAAGGCCGACGAAGGGGTAGAGGAGGTAGAGCAGGAGGTCGGTCCCCCACTGCTGACGCCGCTCTCAGAAGATGCAGGTGACAGTCCTCCTCACCTCAGACTGCCAGCCCAGGGGGAGATGAGGAGAAAGGGAGGGACAGCGACACTTGCGGAGGTCATCTCTCCGAGTCCCAGTTGTTCTCTCATCACGATAGTGCCTCTTCATGGGGTTACTGGGAAGAGTCCATCTCGTGAGCTGCGTCCGGCACATGGATGTGGTCTTCTGAGTCCCATGTGACCTTTGGGAAAGAGAGAGAGAGTTAGGGAGGGCTCTCTAGAAGAGGTGGGATTTGAGCTGGATTTTGGAAGAAGGGACAGGAATTTCCTGAGGTTGGGGCCTCAGGCACCTGGAGGAAGGGGGAAGGAGAGGCTGAGAATGGACCAGTGAGTGGGCAGAGCCCGGATTTGGACCCAGGTTTCCGTGAGCCCAGAGCCTGTGCCCTGCTCTCTGCCCCCTAGTATAAACTGATGGCCCACCAGAAGGAGAATCACAGCGATTGCCCTGTCTGGGGGCCTGGGGCTCACCACCACCTGCAAGGGAGGCAAGATCAGTATCCCCACTTCCTGGGTGTGGGCAGTGAGGCTCAGACAGGTGAGGTGGCTTCCTGGGGCCACGCAATAAGAAAATGGTCTGGAGCCAGTGTTCAAACACTGAAGCCCATACTGTTAGTCACTACCGTTGCCCTCATGTCCCTCCTCATCTTCCCTCTTTGTACACCCTCCCTTTGCTCCCCTCCAGGGGACTGTGTAGGGTGTGGGGAGTCAGCAGTGGATCCTCTGACCTCCCTGGTGCTCTTCACGACCCTGCAGAAATCATGCACATGCCACCCTGGACCGCCCACCTGTCCTGCAGCCTCTGCCCGCAGTACTCCGTGGCCATCGTGCGCTCCAATCTTTGGCCGGGGGCCTATGCCTACGCCATTGGCAAGTAGGTCTCCTAGTCCTTCCCCGCAGAGGCAGTCCCTACAACTTCCTCAAAGCCCGGCTGGGTGGTTGGGGGTGGGGGGGGCCCCCTTCAGGAAGCCTCTAAGGCTGAGCCCCTCCCACGGGTTCCACAAGGGCTAAAATGAGACATCCCAGAACAAGAGGGTGAGCCCCTCAGATAAGACAGTGGGGAATCACAGAGGGGAAGAAACTGACCCAGGGTCACACAGCACATGCAGGATTCACACTAGCCCCTGGCCCAGGCTTTTCTGACATACGTGTGACAAAGCCCACAGGACTCAGGAGTCCCCTCTGGGGTGGCCCTGACAGGGGCAAAGTCTTGATGCTGGGGGAAGCTAACTCCAAGCCTGGGTCCCCTGAACATTTCTTCTAATTTGAAGCGTCTTCTCTCTATGGGTCAGAAATCTTTTCCACCAGGATCCCCCACCAGTTGCTCCCCAAAGATTTTCAGGCTTAAGTCACTTTTGCATCGTCTCACCTACAGCTACACACGGCCGACCCTCAGTCTCTCTCTCCAGGCACATCGCGGCCTTTCTGCTCAGCCACTAGGGGGCGCCGTGTGTAGCCACGGGGCGGCAGCACTTACCAGCTCTGTCCACCAGATGGCATGACGATGTTTTTTAGATTTTCCTTTTCCACTTCAATGATGAACCTGCTCTGTATTCGCTACTACGATTCAGAGTCGAGATGGTATTTCATATAGTCTTGATATGTTATTTTTTTTTTGGGGGGGTAGTTCCCTGGCTGGGAATCGAACCCAGGACGCAGCGTTGAGCGCGCCAAAGCCTAGCCACGGCACCACCAGGGAACCCTTTTAATCTTGATACTTTAGCCACATATCTGGCAATGTTTTTTTCTCCTCCAGAAGCAGGGAAGAGGCACTCTTGCTTTTGCTAACACTCTTCTGGCCACACCCTAACTTGTCAACATTCCTCTGAAAGCAAAAGATCCAAATTGGGAGCTCCACTTACCCATCTATCCTCCACTTCCCACCCATCCATCTACCCTCCCATTCCCCACCCAATCATTCATCCATCCATTTTTTTCTTCATGAAAAACTTGAATGTCACTGTTTGCCAGCTGTATGCTGGACCCCAAGCCCTTTGTTGAAAAGGCAGGATCCTGCGCTGGGAGCCGGCAGAGAAAACAGAGGCCTTAAATGTATAACATCCCTCACAGTCCTCTCCACTCCCCCTAGCCCTGGCTCCCGCCCCCAGGGTCCTGTTACAAACTAAAATGAGTATCACTAGGGAGAGTAGAGGAACCATTGACAGCTCATGTCTGTCATGTCTTGAGGGGATTAAGGAAGGGTTCCTGGGAAAAGCAGCTTTGATCTTAAATCTTTGGGGAAGGAAAAAAGAAAGGGGTGTGGTGGATGGGGGGAGATAGGCAGAGGACATTCCTGACCAGAGCTTCCCAAACTGTGAGTGCTAGGACTCGCTAGGGGATCTGGTTAAAGGGCAGGTTCTAGTTACATGGGTCTGGAGTGGAGCCCAAGATTCTGCCTTCCTAGCAAGCTCAGCCTCCCAGGTGAGGCTGCTGGTTGCTGGACCACAGGAACCAGGGCAGGCAGGGGTCAAAGGGCTTCTGAGGAAGCAGTGTATTTGAAGTCTTGCAGAAAGACCTGGAGGAAAACAATTCTCTGGAAACAGCAAAGTCAAAACCAAAGTGCTCCCATAGCAAATTCTCCCTCCCTGTCTCCCCTGCTCTCTCTCTTTCTCTTTGTCCCTCTACTTCTCTCTGCCTCTCTCCCTGCCTCTCAGTCTCCTGCCTGTTTTCCCATGTACTCCTCTTTCTTTCTCTAGCTAAAATTCTGGCGAGAGGTAAATTGGTCAGGCCTGATCAATTCTGTCTTTCTTATCAGTCTCCGAGTATAGGCGCCATGGCAGGAAGTCTGGTCTAATTTCTTCATGACTAGGTCCCCACATCTAGACCAGCAAGCACTGTCCAACATAAAATACCAGCCACATATGTCATTTTAAGTTTTCTAGTAGCTACGTTCAAAAAGTAAAAATAAACAGGCAAAATTCATTTTAATAATATATTCTACTTGACCCTAAATATCCAAAATATCACTATGACATGAAATCAATAATGTAAAAACTATTAACAAGCTTTTTTACATTTTTTTCATACTAAGTTTTTGGAATGTGGTCTAAAATTTACATTTATAGCAGGTCAATTTGGCTGCTAAATTTTCATCAGAAATACTTGATCTGTATTTAGATGTCACAATATTTACAATTGCAAAAGTGAGCCCAAATTGTTCCAGACACACTTACATGTTTTCTAATACTGAACTGAGTATCTGTTTTATTGTTTCAATTTAAATTAATTAAAATTAAATAAAATGCAGTGCTCGCTTCGGCAGCACTAAAATTGGAATGATACAGAGAAGATGAAATAAAATGCATTCTACTGACAACAGAGAATACACATCCTTCTCAAGTGCATATGGAACATTCTCCAAGACAGACCATATGCTAGATCGTAAAACACGTCTCAATAAATTTAAAAGGACTGATCGTATAAGATAAGCTTTCTGGCCACACTGGAATGCAATTAGAAATAATAACAGAGGGGTGCTCCCTGGTGGTGTAGCAGCTAGGCTACACCAGGGAACCAAAAAAATAAATAAATAAAATAAAAATAACAGAAGGAAATTCACAGATATGTAGAAATTAAATGGCACACTCCTAAATAACCAATGAGTCAAAGACAAAGTAAAATCAGAAAAGTAAATAAAATTAGAAATTCAATGTTTTGGGTTTTTGGGGGGTTTTTTTGGTTGGTTCCCTGAGTGGGGATCGAACCCAGGCTGCCATGGTGAGAGTGGTGAAGCCTAGCCGCTACACCACCAGGGAACCCCAGGAACCCCCCAGAAATTCAATGTTTTGGATGCACTAGCCATGTTTCAAGTGCTCAATACGCATGCTGTTGGACAATACAGCTCTAGACACGGCTTGGCATTGAGTCGATGCTCAGTAAATACTAAAGGATCAAATAAACAGAGAAACCCAGTGGGCACACTTCACCCTACCACGCACAACTTTCCAGTCATGTCATGCCTATGCTGGGTCCCACCCTTATTGAAAGTCCAGGCAGGGGCCTTTGAGGGAGGACTTCCCAGTGTCTCATTGCCCCTTCAGGAAGTTTGAGAACATGTACATTGGCTGGGGCCACAAGTACAGCCCAGAGAACTTCAACCCGCCCCTGCCAGCCCCAGTTCAGCAGGAGTACCCCAGTGGCCCGGAGATCATGGAGATTAATGACCCCACGGTGGAGGAGGAGCAGGCCCTCAAGGCTGCCCAGGAGCAGGCCCTGGCAGCTACAGAGGAAGAGGAAGAGGATGAGGAGGAAGATGAGGATGAGGACCTGGATGACTGAGCCCCTGTAATGCCCTTCCCCAAGCAGATAGGTAGCGTATAGTGAGTTATGGGTTGTTGTTCACTGTTGGTTTGCTTTCGGTCCCTGGAAGGTAGGGGTGGAGAAAGAAGGCAGCTAGTCTAAATAAAATGTCCCCTTGGCTTTATGGTCCAGTCACTCATTCATTTGCTTCCCAATTTGTTGACGTGGCCTCCAAGTCAGGGCTATTGAGCTCTGCTGGGAACACAGACATTAACTGGAATAGTCTCTCCCATCTCCTATTTATTCATTCATCTGGCCATCAGAAAACTATTAAAGTGCCTCCTGTCAGCCCAGCCCTGTGCTGGGGACACAGAGATGACCAAGAAGCTCCAGCATTGCTTTCCTGGGACTCATACTCTATAGGGGAGATAGATGCATCCTCAGGCAATGACAACCCAGATGGCAGATCCCAGAGGACTGACAGAGCCTCTAAGCTGACTCTTAAAAGGGTTAAATGCAGAGTAGGGAAGGGCATTCCAAGCAGAAGGGAATAATAGAATATACAAAGAACCAAGAGCAAGAGAGAATGTGATATGTTGGGGTTATTTCTGAAACCTCATTTTTGGGGACATAGTGTGGAGTTATTGCTGAGACATGAAGTTAGAAAGAGAGGTTGGCAGCAACAGATCATTTAGGGTTTAACTTTGCCCTGAGAACACTAGGGAGCCACAGATGAGCTTTGAGCAGGGGAAGACCTGATTATATTTGTGCCTTAGAAAGACCTCCCTAGATGCCAAGTGGAGGATAAAGGGGTAATATAGGAGTCTGAGAGAGCAGAGACAAAGTTGATGGGGGGCAGCAGCCAGCCAGAAAGGAGTTTGGACCATGGCTGTGCAGAAGAAGAAGCTGGAAATGAGGACTTCAGGTGACAGAATGCAAGACTTTGCAACAGGAAACAGGTGGTGGAGGAAAATGGTACAAATCTAGAGTGACACTGAGGTCTGCAGCCTGAGTGACTGGTGGGAATGACTGTACTGGCCCTAAGGATGGGCCACAAGAAAGGGGTAGAATTTGCAGTAAAATGTCAAGTTCATTATAAGATTTATTGAGTGTAAGATGCCTCTGGGACATTCCAATGAGAAATCTGGGAGGCCACTGAATAAGTGGGTTTGAGAAGATCTATGTTGGGGGCAGGGTGGCTTCAGCAGAAATCAGGGATACTGGCTGGCTGTGGGGACTGTTAAGAGCAAGAGGAGATTTGTGGTTACTAGTGGGTCACTGAGGCATTAGGGGTGTTGTGGGGACAGACCCGTGAAATTTTGGAATCAGAGGTGGGTGTTGGAGAATCAAGTGAGATTGTTGAAGATGGTGAAATCATGGAAATACACACACACACACACACACACACACACACACACACACGAGGGCTGTCCAAAAAACAACCCAGCCATAAATACCTGTATTTTTCATAATACATGGCTGGATATTTTCCAGACAGCCCTCGTATATATTGGAGGTTGGTGAAAAATGTGTACATGTTGAGGGGTTAGCATTAATCAGTAGTGGGTCAGATGAGCTCCTTGGAGTTTTATGGAGACATGGGATCAGCAAGATTTGGGAGATCAGCAGCAGCAGGGAAGAATATCTGGAGATGCTACAGCCACTTTTGGGGACTTTTAAGATGTCACTGGGAAACACTGGAGGTCAGGAGGGTGTATGTTGAGAGTCTATAGAGACATTAGGCTCACCTGAAGTCATCTGTGACGTCATGGGAAGGCCAGGATAGGAACAAGACCTTTTCGTTAGGGTCTTTCCGTTGCTAGGCAAACGGTTCCCAGGGCGCTGTTGCTAGGTACTTGTGCTAAATGCCACGCCCCTTTCTCCTGAGGGGCCCCGCCCCCGCAGCCAACCACACCTCGGTCTCTAGGCACAAAGACCGCGCCCATCTTTTCGCCCAGCCCACAGCCCTGAGAACCGTTACCCGGGTGACGGCCGGGGCTCGTCCCGCCTCCCGACCCTGTTGCCAATCGAAGAGAAGTCGCCCAGGCGACGACCCCACCTCTTCCGGCACGAGCCCACAGCTTCCGGCAGGGGGCCCGGCGGCGGGCTGCTGTCCGGCAGCGGCGGGGCCCGGGGCGGGGGGGCGCCCAAGATGGCGGCGGGCGGCGCGGAGGGCGGCTCGGGCCCCGGTGCCGCCATGGGAGACTGCGCGGAGATCAAGTCGCAGTTCCGCACCCGCGAAGGCTTCTACAAGCTGCTTCCAGGCGACGGCGCCGCTCGCAGGTCGGGTCCAGCTTCCACCCAGACACCGGCGCCGCCCCAGCCGCCGCAGCCCCCGCCTGGCCCTACCTCTGGCCCCGGCGCTGCGGGGCCCGCGTCGTCCCCGCCACCCGCAGGCCCCGGGCCAGCCCTGCCCGCCGTGCGCCTTAGCCTCGTGCGCCTCGGGGAGCCCGACGGGGCCGGGGCCGGGGAGCCGCCCGCCACGCCTGCGGGGCTGGGGGCTGGAGGAGACCGCGTCTGCTTCAATTTGGGCCGCGAGCTCTATTTCTACCCGGGCTGCTGCCGTCGTGGGAGCCAACGGGTGAGCGGCGTGCGTCCGGGACCCTGAGTGCGGAGAGGATGGGGATCCCTAGGTGATCCCAGAAATTGTAGGAGGGTCCCGGAATTGAAGTGGGGCCCTAGATGTGATGGACATCCGGGGGAAAGGGTTCTTGGAGGTAATGCAGTATTCTAAAAGGGGAGGGTAGGCCCCCGGGTGCTGGACATCCCTGAGCGGATGGGAACCTTGAGGTCATGTGGCATACTCGCGTTATGCGTGGGAGTTCTGGGGTGGTGAGTATTCTGGAGGTGATGGGGAACCGGAGATGATTGAATCCTCCGAGGTTCTGGGTGGCAGGCACCTGCAGATGATGGGGAATCCTGAGGTGATGCAGAACCCAGGGGTATTGCAGCCTTGAGAGTTGGGCAGCCAGAGGTCAGGGTACCGGAAGTGATGGCGGGGCTCAGAGGTAATAGGGATCCCAGAGAAATTTGAGGTTCTGGAGGTAATGAGGATCTTGTAGGAAATGAGAATCTCTGAGCTAATGGGAGGTCTGAAGGTAATGAGAGCCCAGAGAAGACATTCTCAGGTGTCTCTACAGTGATGTAGGTGCCAGAGGGGATGAGACCCATGGAGTTTATGGTGGTCTCCAGAAGTAATAGGGATCCTGAGAGCCCCGAAAGGATGAAGGTACCTAAATGTGGGGGACCATAAGGTTTAATGGGTCCCTGAACTGTGATTGGGTTCCTGAGATTTAGGCTCGTTAAGTGAAGGGAATCCTGACACGTTGGGCTTTATAATCCTAGGGATTTAGGTGACTCTGCTTTTGGGAGGTGGGGGGAGGGGGCGGGGGCGGGGGCTTGGAATGTTGTGTTGCAAAGACCCAGAGGAATTGTTGAGGCTGTGGAACAAGAATAGAGAGGAATCAGCTCAGGAACTATGGGGATCCTGAACCCTGATGCTGTGGAGGGGTCCATCTTTGGAGAGGCACTGTGCCAGGATTTGTGAGGGGTAGAATCCTTTCTGCCTGTTTTTTTCACTACTCTCTCTGAGATTTGGGTCCCCCTTCCTGTTTGTGGTCACCCCAGCCCCACTTACCCATCCACCTACCCACTTCCCTTAAGGATTTAACCCTGCTTCCTCTTAGTGGTTTTCCCCAACCTCAACACGTTCTTCCTTCCTCTCAGTGGTAGACGCCATTAACTCCTTTTCTCCCACCACTCAAGTCAATTGACCTCAACAAGCCTATTGACAAGCGGATCTATAAGGGCACCCAGCCCACCTGCCATGACTTCAACCAGTTCACTGCTGCCACAGAGACCATCTCCCTGCTGGTGGGGTTCTCAGCCGGCCAGGTGCAGTACCTGGATCTCATCAAGAAGGATACCAGCAAGCTATTCAATGAAGAGGTGATTGTGGTCCCCAGGGTGCAGAACCACGCCCCTTCCCCACCCACACAATTTGCCTTGAGATTGCCCCTCCTTGGGGAGCAGTGTAAAGCTGAGAGGGGCAGGATGAGAGAGAGGAGGGGAATGGACTAACAGCTATGTGGGCTGGGTGACAGACAGCAGCTATGATAACAGCTAACAGTGACACCAGCATCTATTGTGCCCAGGCCCTGTGCTATCTTAGCCGAATGCTAAACATATTACTTCTGGAGTTTTCATCAACCAGTGGGTTAGGGATTGTTGTGGCCATTTTGTAGATTAGAGAATGGAGGCTGGTCACTGGTTGGGACTTGTCTGAAGCCAGAGCCTTTGCTCTTCAAATTCTGGGTCCTGTGGGCATTGGACTCAAATGCCCTGTGTATCATTTACTCACAATATGGCTTTGAGAAGATGACTGTTCCTTCCTGAGCCTCATTTGCAAAATGGAATTCTCACCCCTACCTCCTTCAATCAGGACTGTTATAAAATCATGTATGGAGATTGTACAGTCCTGGGTGGACTTGGCACAAGAGGAAATGCCAGCAAGAGGCCTTATCCATGGGGCAGGGACTACTTTTGTCTTGTATCTCTTGCTCTCTCTTCAGAGGCAATGTTCCATTTATCCAAAATGTATGAGTGGAAGAAGGGAGTGAGTGGAACAGTGAAGGGATTAAAAATGTACTAGCTCATCCATTCACAGAATATTGAGCATACATTCTGTGCCAGACATGTCACTGGGGATGTCTCATCTCAGTGAACAAAACAGAGGGCCCGCCTTTGTGGAGCTTTCATCTAGCTAGGGAGACAAACAGTTGTCAAATAAGTGACGTAGGCTGTATGTCAGAAGGTGCTGAGTGCTGTGGAGAAAAATCCAGCAGGGAGGGCTATGGGGAGTGCTTGGTGAAACGTAAATAGGGTGATCAGGAAGGGCCTCCCTGGGAGGTGACATTGAAATAAAGACCTGAAGGAGGCAAGGAGAGTTATCAGAGGAAGGACATTCTGAGAAGAGGAGAGGCAGCTGGGACAAAATCCCTGCAGCAGGACCTGTGGCCAGAGCAGTTATCTAAGGGGGAGGTTGGTAGGTGAGTTCAGAGAAATCACTGGGAGGGGCTGTGTTTTGTAGGGCTGGAAGTCTGAGGCAAAGACTGGGACCTTTAGAGCCTTTCCCCTAGGGTTCATCTGAGCCATTGATACAGAAATGGTTTGATTTGATTATTTTCTAAATTCTCCCAAGAATGAGAAGCAACTTAGATACCTGGGGAAGAAGTCAATTCATTCTTACAGTGGATGCCTGAGGGCACTGGGGCTTAGTTCAGTCTGCAGTCCTGGTTGAGAAAGGCTCCTTGGCGTTCAGAGGTGGTGTTCAGCGGGGAGGGCACCAGCTGCTGCCTCTCGTTTTAACAATAGCTTTTCGCAACCGTGTAGAGAACGGAACCAGGCAGTGGTGGCCTGGTGACCAATCAGTCCATTGCCAGGGTTGATGCCACTGGGACCAGGGTGGTTGGGGTCAAGTGTAGGGGTGAGCAGAGGTCAGGTTCTCCGTACCATTGAAGAATTGGATGTGAGTTGTGAGGAGAAAAAGCGCAGCGGGCAGGGTGGGGTTGTCATTCACATATCCAGGAAATACTTTCCAATGTGCACAGCCCTGCTCTGGGGCTAGAACAGTGAACCAGACAGACAAAGGTTCCTTCCTCGGAGGAGCTGAGGTCCTGTGAATCAGTTTGTTGCTTTAAGCCTGACGTGGTAAAGATGGTGGGGGGCATTAGATAGACAGACAGTTCTAGAAGGCGGGATTGGTTTCCAAGATGGGACGTGGTAACTCCCGTGGATGCCTCACAGACAGCCCCTCCCATGTGTTCCCATGCCTGTCAGTTTCCTTAGAGTGGGGGCCCTTCTCCCAGGAGGCCCAGGCCACTTAGGATGGCGTCCTGGGAACCAGGTTGGGGAGGAGGCCTTCCCGGGGCCTATTGCCTTCTCCCAACCCCCATCATCTCTTCTGGCAGCGGCTGATCGACAAGACCAAGGTGACATATCTAAAGTGGCTGCCTGAGTCGGAGAGCTTGTTCCTGGCATCACACGCCAGTGGCCACCTGTACCTGTATAATGTCAGCCACCCCTGTGCCTCGGCACCGCCCCAGTACAGCTTGCTGAAGCAGGGTGAGGGCTTTGCTGTCTATGCTGCCAAGAGCAAGGCGCCCCGCAACCCGCTGGCCAAGTGGGCAGTGGGCGAGGGGCCCCTCAACGAGTTTGCATTCTCGCCTGATGGCCGGCACCTGGCCTGCGTCAGCCAGGACGGCTGTCTCCGTGTCTTCCACTTCGACTCCATGCTCCTGCGGGGGCTCATGAAGAGCTACTTTGGGGGCCTGCTGTGTGTGTGCTGGAGCCCTGATGGGCGCTATGTCGTGACGGGTGGTGAAGATGACCTGGTCACCGTGTGGTCCTTCACCGAGGGCCGTGTGGTAGCCCGTGGCCACGGCCACAAGTCCTGGGTCAACGCTGTGGCCTTTGACCCTTACACCACGAGGTCTGAGGAGGCGGCCGCAGCCAGTGGTGATGGGGAACGGAGTGGCGAGGAAGAAGAGGAGGAGGAGCCAGAGGCCGCAGGCCCAGGCTCGGGAGGGGGCGCCCCGCTGTCTCCGATGCCCAAGGCAGGCTCCATCACCTACCGCTTTGGCTCGGCTGGCCAGGACACGCAGTTCTGCCTGTGGGACCTCACCGAAGATGTGCTTTACCCACACCCGCCCTTGGCTCGCACCCGTACGCTCCCCGGCACGCCTGGCACCACGCCACCTGCTGCCAGCAGCTCACGGGGTGGCGAGCCAGGCCCTGGTCCCCTGCCGCGCTCACTGTCCCGCTCTAACAGCCTCCCTCACCCGGCAGGCAGTGGCAAGGTGGGAGGCCCAGGTGTGGTGACGGAGCCGGGCACGCCATTCAGCATCGGCCGCTTTGCCACACTCACGCTGCAGGAGCGGCGGGACCGGGGGGCCGAGAAGGAGCACAAGCGCTACCACAGCCTGGGCAACATCAGCCGGGGAGGCAGCGGGGGCAGCAGCAGTGGGGACAAGCCCAGTGGCCCCGTTCCCCGCAGCCGGCTGGACCCAGCCAAGGTGCTGGGCACGGCGCTGTGCCCACGTATCCATGAGGTGCCGCTGCTCGAGCCCCTGGTGTGCAAGAAGATCGCCCAGGAACGGCTGACGGTTCTCCTGTTCCTAGAGGATTGCATCATCACCGCCTGCCAAGAGGGCCTCATTTGCACCTGGGCCCGGCCGGGCAAGGCGGTGAGTTAGCCACAGCGGCCAACCCAGAACCCAGGAAGAGGCAGTGTTGTCAGAGGGCTTGGTCACTCACAGCCTCTAGCTAGCTTGGTGGGGTAAGGGGAAGTAGTAGAAATCTTAGTGTCTCAGAGCAAACACTCTCAGACCTTAGAGGGACAAGCCCCAGAACCCTTGGCGACAATCAGCAGAGAGGGTCAGATAGAAGAAATAGCTAGAAGTGGTGGGGACTGTGGCAGCTGTCAGAGGGCAGCCAATGAGTCCAGTGTGGCCAGGTCTTACCACTTATGTAAAGCTGAAAATGTATTTTTATGAAAAATAGGATTTTAAAATCTTTTGGATATTGCAGGTCAGGCTCTGTGGGCAAGATTGAGCCTTGGGCCTGGCTTCCAGCCTGGATCTGGACTTTTGGGGTCCGAGCCCACTGCTAGAGGCACCAACTGGAATTCCAGGCTTGAGGTCTAGTCCTACACTTGTCCCTGTATGACTCTGGGCAAGTCCCCACCTCAGATCTCTCACCACTTAGGACAAGGAGGCTTGAAGATGGGGGAGATGTGCCCAGCTCCTGGGGTGACCTTGGGGTTCAGGAAGGCTTAGTAGGTGGAGCACAGGCTTGTACCTTGTAACCTTTGGAGCTGTGGGTTCAGATGTCTGAGCTCCTCAGGGTCTGGACTCAGGCACCCAGGATGCCAAGTCTGAGGGCCATGGCTTGGTTTCTTGGAAGAGCGGTTTTGGAATCATAGGGTCCTGTATCCCTAGAACTTAGAGCACTTAGAGTCTCAGAGCCTCAGAAGTGGGGCATTGGGATTTGGGGAGTTCTGGCAAGTCCTGAAGGAGATACCTCTGTCTCCCTAGTTCACAGACGAGGAGACCGAGGTCCAGACAGGGGAAGGAAGTTGGTCCAGGTCACCCAGCAAGTCAGTGGTAGAGGTAGGACTGTCCCTGAGTTCTTTCTCCCCAGAATCTCAGGACCACCCTCCCTTAGTCAGGAGGGGGCCCCAGCTCCCCACCTCCCTACCTTTATCCCTACCCCATCCTTTGCTCAGTATTACCTGAGGACTTTAATTGTGGTATAAAAGTGCCAGCTGCTGGGACAGGGAAGCTGGCGGAGATGTGAGTTCCAGATACTAGGACAGCAGCCCCTGTTGGGGGCCTGGGGTAGACTGAAGGGCAAGGCCAGGGTGGTGGGAGCCCAGGTGGTCTCTAACCCCTTGTGTCTCCCCTCTCATCTCTCCCAGGGCATCTCCTCCCAAGCAGGCAACTCCCCGAGTGGCACAGTGGTGTGAAGCCATGGATGTTGGGGTTCCCCACCCCCACCCCACCTCCTAGCCAAAATCCTCCCTGCTGACCTCATGGATCAACGTATTAACAAGACTAACCATGACAGATGGACTGCTCCGGTCCCCCATCCTGCACAAATTTGGGGGGGCAGAGAGTTCCCATACTGTCCCAGACCCTTGGGGGATGTAGTAGGTGGCCTGTATGGCCTCAGCCTTGTCCCCACCCACTGCCAAGTACAATGACCCCTTCCTCTGAAACATCAGTGTTAGCCTCATTCCTTTCCCCAGCATGTGACTGGTCACTTGTGGGGAAGCTCCCCACTCACAAGAGCCCCAGCTCTGCAGTGTGCCCCTTGTCTGGGCAGGGCAGGGCAAGGGTGGCCCTCCCCTCCCCTCCCCCACCTTCCCTTTGTTGTTGTTTATGTTTTTGAAGAGTGTTAAGTTATGGAAGCCCTGCGGGGCCCTCCCTGTCCCTCAGCTCTTCTTATTTATACTAAAGTTCCCTGTTTTCACAGAGTCTCTGTTCCCTTCCGTGTAGGTGTGGAGGGGGTGTGTGTGTGCTTTCACTGTAGTGCTAGATCATCCACTTTAACCAAGGAGCAGCCAGGCCCTGCCTCCCCTCATCCCCATCCCTCATGCCCCATTTTCATAGCAGGAAAAACCCTGAGCAGGGCCCATTGGATGGGGAAGAGAGCCACCAGGGCCCCCTCTTCCAAGTCCTCAGTGGGAGTTTTCAGAGTTGAAATGCCCAAATTGTCCAAATCCTAAATTACAGGGTCTTCTTAGATGGGGACCCACAGGGGGCTCCCAAGGCCTAGAGTGAGTGGGCTTGAGCACAGGTCTTCGCTCCTGCTGCCTCGGGCCTGGCTTGCCTGGCCAGCCAGAGACCATGGCTTCCTCCTGGAGAACTGTCGTCCTGGAAAGGACAACGAAATCCCTCCTGGCTGGCTCTCTTGCTCCGCCCTCCACCCCCCTGAAATGTTTCTGTTTCTAATCCTAGCCTGGGCAGGAATGTGGCTGCGTGCCAGGGGCCAGGGAGCTATTTTGGGGGCTCCTTTGCCTTCCTCAGGCTTTGGCCATAGGGTCACCCCTGATCCTGGCTCCTGAGGGCCTCCCTTCCCTATTCTCTCATCACCCCTTCCCCATCTCCTGCCAAAAAAAAGTCAGTGTAAAGCAGAGGGCCTGAGGGCTAAATTTAAACTGTCCCAAGTCTGAATCCGGGGCTGAGTCACCCGCAAAGCTGCCTTGGCCTCCTGTCCCCCTTCCCAGGCCTCACCCCTTTCTCCTCCCTCCAACTTAGGGCTTGGGAGGGGTGTTGCCAGGCCACTCGACCTCAGTTAGCCCCTTCTGGGGAATGGGAGGGCTCCCGTTTGGCTTCTGTCAAACCTGTAGCATTTCTCTGTGCTCCGCCTTTTTATGGTGTGGGGGTTGGGGGGAGTTGAAAGTTGAGATTCTCCACCCACCAATCTCACACAGAAGTTCTGGGGGTGCCTGGCTTGTCAGGGGTTAAGGCAGGGAGGCGGGAGAGGGCCGGCTGAGGGGTGGGGAGAGGGGAGGAGGCCTTTGCAGCCAGCAGAGAGAAGTGGCCAGAGAGGCTCGGGGACAGCCAGGGACAGATCAACATGCAGCCAGGGCCCCGGAGCCTGGACAGGGGCTGCCAGGCCCTGTGACGGGAAGACCCCGAGCCCCTGGCCCGGGGAGGGGGCCATGGTGCTGCCTGTCCGACATGTCAGCCGAGGTGCGGCTGAGGCGGCTCCAGCAGCTGGTGCTGGACCCCGGCTTCCTGGGGCTGGAGCCCCTGCTCGACCTTCTCCTGGGCGTCCACCAGGAGCTGGGCGCCTCAGACCTGGCCCAGGACAAGTATGTGGCCGACTTCTTGCAGTGGGGTGAGTGCCTGCCTACATGGCTCTCCCAAATTGGGGGGATGGGGGGCATGGGAGAGGCAGGAGATGGGGTTGGATGGCTCTTGGGGCAGGATAGACATGGAGAGCTCATTCAGGGGCCAGAGCTTGGGGCCTGGAGTGACATGCCCCTACCTCTGGCTGGGCATAATTGGATCAGCAGAGGCCAGGGCAGCCATGACTCAGAACTGTGATTTGGGAGCCGTGGTAGGCTGGGCTGACACAGCCTCCTGTGGTCCCCCTGCACCCCCTTTGCCAAGTCTAGGCCTAGGGACAGGCTGGGAGCCCCATCTCCCAGGACCCCCCCACACACCGAAATGGGCCCTAAGGCCTCCACCCTGCTTTCCCAGAGCACAGGGACTAGCAGAAGGAACAGGATGGGGCAGCTGCCAGGGGTGCGGCCAATGGGCAG
This sequence comes from Lyroderma lyra, assembly GCA_004026885.1. Taxonomy (NCBI): domain Eukaryota; kingdom Metazoa; phylum Chordata; class Mammalia; order Chiroptera; family Megadermatidae; genus Lyroderma; species Lyroderma lyra. The sequence continues at coordinate 9,288 of PVJL010007103.1, read as the reverse complement.
GTGTTCGGCGCCAGCCTCTCCAGCTGCCCCAACAGGTGCCCAGGCACTGGGAGGGTGCGGTGACTCAGGCAGGCCCTGGGGGAGAACCAGCAGACAGGCACTACCCAGCAATCCCTCACCCCACATTCATCTTGGTCCCTCCTAGTCTGCCTGGGTCAGCCTTGAACTCCCCTCCAGCTCCCCAGGTCTGCTCATTCTCCTAGATCACGACCTCCAGCCTTCCAGCTCTCCCACAAAGCCCCTTTTTGCCAGGTCTCTCCCTGGAGGCAGGTCCAGGGAGATGCTGCCACAACCTCAGCCTCCTGTGTTGTCTGCCCCTGCCCTCCCCTGGCCCAGGACTCGGGCTCACTGGGATTTCTGTCTCTTGACACCCTGCCATTGCCCCTCCACTGACCTGTCCCTCAGTGACTTGCTTTGGGTCCTTAGGCTCTGTGTGTCCCTAGCTCTCTTTGTCCTTCAGTTTCTTCTCTCTGCCTTCTGCTCCCTCTTGTGTCCATCTCTTTGGGACCCAGGACCTGCTCCTGTCCATCCACCTCCGATTTCAAAGATGAGAAGGTGGAGCCCAAGGGCCAGGCCACTCAACCTCTGGAAGAACCTCCCCACATACCCCCAGCCCTTAGCAACTCTCTTAGTTCCCCTTTTGCAGAGGATGAAGTTTGGCTGTCAGGGTAAACTGAGACCTGAAGTGGGGGCAGGGGTCTGGCTGTCCCCTGAAGAGCACTCCTTTTGTGGCTGGAGCAGCATCCTGGGGCCCCTCCCCTGTCAGCGGCTGGGGCGGGGGAGGGGGCCTGGGTTCCCGCTGCCTTAAAAGGGCTCAATGTCTTGGCTCTCTTCTCCCTCCCCCGTCCTGGGCCCTGGCTCGTTCTTCCCTGCCGGCCCACTCTCCCCGAACCCTGTGGGGGCCCCTTTCTACTGTCCATAACCCACTGCATCTTCCCTTCCCTCATTCCTACTCGCACCCATCCCTCTCTCCACCCTGAGGCCCCAGCTGCTTCCACCCCCAGGGGGTCCAGGCCCCTCTCACTTCACCTTCCCGCGTCTCTGGCCTCCGCCCCAGCCTCCCCGGGCCCACACTGCCCTGTTTAACACCCCTGGCTGTGGGAATATGGAAAATTTACTTCGCCTGTCTGAGCCTAGCGTTCCCCATCTGTAAATAAGAAGTTTATTAGAGTGCTCCTCCTGGAGTTGAGAGGACTAAGAACACGGATGGGTCTTCCTCTCCTGGTCTTCTATGCTCCACCCCCAAATCCAGTTTTCACTCTGTGGTCCAAGAGCCACCTGTCTCTGAACTTAGAGGGACTGGGTAAAACTGTTCCAAGACAGCTGGATCCTTTCCCCATCACCCCAAGTGGGAGTGGGGGTGAAGCCCTGAGCCCAAGGAGTGCTGGAATCAGGCCTATTCTCTGTTCTTCAGGGCCTCCCTTCTGCAGACTTGTTCCTCCCACCATCCTGCTCCCATATATCCCTCTGGCCCAATGCCTTGTCCCAAAAAGGGGTTCCCAGGTATCTTACCTCTCTGTAGGAGGACTGTGTTATGTCCCCGAACCTCACAGTGTGTGGAGGACAGTCCTAACAAAGAGAAGGGTAGATTGAGACTGAGGGACAGAGAGAGGGGGAGACCGAGAGACACAGGCGAGAACGAGGGGCAGTGAGGCTGAGGGACAGAGGGTGGGACTTCCTCCTCATCTACAGTGTCAGTCCCCGTGACCCCCGGTTCTCATCGCCCCCCGCCCCCCAGTGGAGCCCATCGCGGCGAGGCTTAAGGAGGTCCGACTACAGAGGGATGATTTCGAGATTCTGAAGGTGATTGGACGCGGGGCGTTCAGTGAGGTGAGCCCTGAGCTATGGTGGTTGCTCCGCTGGGCGCGAGCCTCTCTCTACTTTTCGTGCCTTTTGCTGGATTTAGAAATTGATGAATGAGCAGAGAATGGGGGCGGGACTTGAGGCCAGTGGGCGTGGCGCGGGTGGTGGGCGGGGTTTAGGGTGGAGTGCTACCTTAAGTTAGCCCTTTTGTTCCTCGGCCACCTCCGCCCCAGTCACCTTGTTTGGACCTTCAGGTAGCGGTGGTGAAGATGAAGCAGACCGGCCAGGTGTACGCCATGAAGATCATGAATAAGTGGGACATGCTGAAGAGAGGCGAGGTGAGGCGCGAGGCTAGCTGGGCAGGGCGCTAAGGATCCTCCCCACAAACTCCTCGAACCGCTTCAGCTCCTCTGGGTGCCTCGCAGGTGTCATGCTTCCGCGAAGAGAGAGATGTGTTAGTGAATGGGGACCGGCGCTGGATCACACAGCTGCACTTTGCCTTCCAGGACGAGAACTACCTGGTGAGCCCCAGGCCGGGTGACTAGAAGGACGACCCTCACCCGCAAGGCTGTCAGTTAACGAGGTGGGGGCAGGGAGAGGAGGTTCTAGGGTTGGGGAGCTGCCTCGAAATAGCTGCGGTAGTCTGTGTGTGGTAGGGTTTTCTTTCACAGGTTGGCAGATGTCCCTTACTGCCCTTTTCCCCGGGCTAATTCTGGGAGACTCTGTAAAGCTGCCTTAGACAGGGGAGTCTTACCTAGAATGGGAGAGCTGTATAGAGTCTTTGTGGGGGCCAATGGGCAGGGGATATCCAGGCTCTATTCTCTGGGCATTGGGAGGTCTCTGGATTCTCTTTCCTTCTCTAGGGGAGGGTAGGAGTGAACCTCTGCCCGATAACATCCTGGGAGAATTCGGGGTTTTCTTGGGTGGGTGTCTCTGATTTGGCCTGGAAGATCTCTGAGGTTCTCTCGGGCCTGGGGCTGCGGGGTCTCTGTCCAGAGATGGAGCATCTCTGGGAGTCTTTGTCCTGGGCTATCAGCGATAGGCACCTAGGGGGGCTACCGACCCCCCCATGCCACGCCCCCTCCCAGTACCTGGTCATGGAGTACTACGTGGGCGGGGACCTGCTGACACTGCTGAGCAAGTTTGGGGAGCGGATCCCGGCCGAGATGGCGCGCTTCTACCTGGCTGAGATTGTCATGGCCATAGACTCGGTGCACCGACTAGGCTATGTCCACAGGTAGGCGCTGCAGGGGCTGAGGGGCGGGGCCTGAGGGCGGGGCCTGGAGAGGGATAGCAAAGCTTGGAGCCCAGAAGAGTACCTGAGGGTTGGAACCCAGAGAGGGAGAGGGACCTCGCTGGTTGGGTTCCACTGGAGACAGGGCCTGAGGAGTCGGGTTTGGAACTCTAGAATCGCAAAAGGGCGGAACCCGAGGAGGTGAGTCCTGAGAGAAGGGCCTGGAGACTTGGAAAGTGGAGAGCTGGGTCTCTAAGGGTGGGGCCCAAGGCCCTGCTGCCTAGAGGGGTGCGGCCTGGCCAGATGGTGGGAGGGAGGCTGACTTCCTTCCTTCCTTCTCTCGGCGCAGGGATATTAAACCGGACAACATCTTGCTGGACCGCTGTGGCCACATCCGCTTGGCCGACTTTGGCTCCTGCCTTAAATTGCGGGCGGACGGAACGGTGAGCGGTGCACCGCGCCCCCCACCCCCACCCCGGCCCCCCAATAGCGGGTGGGTCAAGTGCAGAACCTGAAGTGCAGAGTGTGAGTAAGGGGCTGAGGCGTGCGAACAGAGCTAGGATGGAAGCAAGACTAGACTTGGAGGGGGAAGGAGCAGGCAACCCAGGCCTAGGTGTACTGGGCTCAGGGTTAGAAGAGGCAGCGGTTGGGACTAAGGTCCAGGGGCGTGACCAAGAGAGGAGGAGCCAGGGCTTAGAGGCGCCCTGCTGAATCCACCTCTGATTCTCTTGGCTCAGGTGCGGTCACTGGTGGCTGTAGGTACCCCAGACTACTTGTCCCCCGAGATCCTGCAGGCTGTGGGCAGCGGGCCAGGGACCGGAAGCTACGGTCCGGAGTGTGACTGGTGGGCTCTGGGCGTGTTCGCCTATGAAATGTTCTACGGGCAGACACCCTTCTATGCCGACTCCACAGCCGAGACTTACGGCAAAATCGTGCACTACAAGGTAAGCCGACGCTCAGGAGCCCTGATCGGTGCACGCCTGCTCCCAGACTGACGTCCCCGCTTTCCCCTTCCCGGTGCAGGAGCACTTGTCTCTACCGCTGGCTGACGCAGGGGTTCCTGAGGAGGCTCGAGACCTCATCCAGCGGCTGCTATGTCCTCCAGAGACGCGGCTGGGCCGGAATGGAGCAGGCGATTTCCAGAAGCATCCTTTCTTCTTTGATCTTGACTGGGATGGTCTCCGAGACAGCGTGCCTCCCTTTACCCCAGATTTTGAGGGTGCAACGGACACGTGCAACTTTGATGTGGTGGAAGATGGGCTCACTGCCATGGTGAGCGGGGGCGGGGTAGGTACCTGTGACCCCTGCTCCCCCATTCTTCCATAAAGTTGGGGTTAGGAGATGCCTACCTCCTGGGTCCTGAAATCATGTCTTCCCCAGAACACTTGGCTCTGTGCCCACCCAATGTTGGGAAGCCGGTGGTGACGTAGACTCACAGTTCAGTGGGGGACACAGATTTGTCCCTAGGCAGTGACACCCTAGAGATCGGCTGAGATGGCGAATTGGGGGAGGAGGGAGGACAGGGCTTCTAACTCAGCATGGAAGGTTCTGGAGGGCTTCTGGAGGGGTGGGCTATCTGAGCTGAGATCTGGAAGGATAAGAGGCAAGAGACAAGAAGGCACCAAAGAGGAAACTTCCTTCCTTAGACCATCTCTCTGTCAACTGTTACATAAGCTATCCTGGAGTGCTCACGCAGCCAGGGTGCCCTTGTGCTGCTGCCACTGCTGGGGACACACACAAACCAAGTCAGCCGTGGTCCCTCATCCACTTACAGCCTGAAGAAGTATAAGGTGATCCTTTGGCAAGTGCCCTGAGGGAAGCAGCAGGACACAATAAAAGAAAAAGACATAGAGGACACTTTAGGTAGGCCCTAAGTTAGGGTGGGGTTTGGAGGGAACATTTAAGCCAAGCTTAGGAAGGGGTGAGGGGCCAGCCCTGACAACCAGTGGTCACCTCCCATCTGTGTTCCTCTTGGACAGGAGACCTTGTCGGATATGCAGGAAGGCATGCCGCTGGGGGTCCACCTGCCTTTTGTGGGCTTCTCCTACTCCTGCATGGCCCTCAGGTAAGAGGTGACCCTGTGCAGCCTATGAGGAGTGGGCCGGGGGTGGGTGACGGCCTCCAGGGGGTCACCATATCCTGGCCCATCAGCAGCCAAGAGAATTGCAGGATCAGTCTTAGAAACGTACTGTTTTGGGACCAAGGACTCTCAGGAGGCTAGAGTTGTAGGACCTTAAAATCTCAGACCGTAAGTACTCTGACATTTTAGGTTAAATTTTACAACCTCAGAGCCACAGACTCGGCCTTCCAGAATCTTCCAACCTTACATTTTTAGAGTACTGGCACCCAGAGTCATGGAACCTCAGAACCTTAGAAAATAAGTAGTTTAGAATTTTTAAATCAATATTAAAAGAAAACAAACGCAATGAATCACACGCATAACTATAAAGCCTTTTGAAAACATTAATTCTACAAATAATACATTGCTTGTCACAACTAGATTATAAAATATGGATAAAGGGAGCCCACTATCCGCGATGGCCCCTGGCTCACGGATGTACACACGTATTTAACAACCGTGAGAACATACTGGATTCTAATCTCTTGTTATTGGCCAATGTATTTCAAACCCCTTTTCTTATGATGAATGAACTACAACCTGGTCCTGACCTGCTGTGTATATTCTCCTTACTGGGCGGGTCAGGACTCAGTGCAGCCTCTGTGGGAAGCCAGGCTGGATGAACAGCCACAGGTTGGTCTTGGTGTACGTCCAGGATTGTTAGGTCCTCGAGACATAGTTCCATGAGGGGACTGCTGAGTTGGGACATCTACCTTTATTGACATTTCACATTTGTAGGGTGGGTTTGTTCCACTCCTAGCAGCTGGGTGTGAGGGGGTGGTGGTGATGTCAAGAATCACAGTCTTGGGATCCACACTCAGTTTTAAGACCATATCTTTGGAGGTGGCCAGAGCTGGGCAGAGTCCCCTTCACTGGGTCCCCCTCACTGTCCCGAAGTCATAAGGAGAGGATTGTGCAAAGGCCACATGGAGAGAGAGGAGATGGGCGGACCAGAGAACATGGATATCTGCTCATCTCCGATCTTTTGGGTCTGGCTGCCCCAGGCCCACAGGCCCACAGGCCCACAGGCTAGGGAGTCCTGGACCACCCCAGCCACCCACCCCGCTCACCCTCGCCCTCTCCCTCTCCCCAGGGATGATGACGTTCCGGGCCCCATGCCTATGGAACTGGAGGCTGAGCCGTTGCCTCAGCCACCTGTGCAAGCACCAAGCCTGGAGCCCACGGTGCCCCCACCAGAGGACACAGTGAGTTGTTGGAGGAAAAGGCTCTATCAGGGGTGAATCTGAGGGAAAAGGCAAAGACGTCCGGGGTAGTACCTGCCATGGAACGCTAAGCCCCATGGGAGCCTACTCACAGAAAGACGGAACAGAGAAGTTACTTCAGTCAGAGATGATCAGAGGGTGTATGGAGGGGGCTTTTGGGGGAGGGGAAGCCCCATTGAAGGAGAGGAACTGCCCATGGGAAGCAAAATACTCATCGGTTAGCAGGGAGGACCCACAGGGCAAAGACCTTGAAGTGGGAACCAGCTGGTTTGTTCTTGAACAGGGAAAGGAGGGTAGTGAGGCTGAACTGTTCAGGACCAGTCGGGTGGAGAGTGAGGAGAGGGGAGGCTGCAGAGGCCGGCAGGAAACAAACCTAACAGGGCCTTTTGATGCAGCAAGTCTCCTGAGGGCGCTGAGGAACTGCAGAAATTCTGAGCAGGGAGAGTAACATAGTTGAGTGTTTTAGGAAAAGCTCTTTGGTTCCTGTGTGGAAGGTGGATGAGAAGGGAGCCAATTAAGGCTGGAGACCAAGGCAGGGGCTAGGTTACGGAATGAGCGTGCTTGGATCATTGCAGGAGCTGTGGGGATTCCAGAAAGATCTAGGGATGGGGGAGAAGAGGACAAGAGAGGATCCCAGCCTTGGAAAGTCCGCCCAAGTCTTTAGTGCTCCAGGAGCCACAGGCAGCCGTAAAGCCAGGTTCCCATATGCAGGCTGAAGTGGCAGTTCCAGCGGCCATCCCAGCGGCTGTGGCAGAGGCTGAGGTGACCTTGCGGGAGCTCCAGGAGGCCCTGGAGGAGGAGGTGCTTACCCGGCAGAGCCTGAGCCGAGAGCTGGAGGCCATCCGCAAGGCTAACCAGAACTTCGCCAGGTCGGGGTCGGGGCATAGGGGCCTGTCGCTACCTTTAGCAGCCTCTCTCCAAGATCCCGAAGGGCTCATGGTCCTTACCTCCCCTCAGTCAACTCCACGAGGCCGAGGCCAGGAACCGAGACCTGGAGGCTCATGTTCGGCAGCTCCAAGAGCAGATGGAGGGGCTTCAGGAGCAGGGAGCGGCGGGTGAGTCCCTCATTCGCCCCCTTTCTTAGGGCGCTGGGGGAGGTTGGCCAGCCGGTGTGTGTGGACACGTGGGGGAGGGCGAGGGGCCCAGGCTGGGGCACGCCGCGCCACCCCCTCCTCTCCACACGCCCACGCCTCTCTCTTCTCCTTCCAGCTGTCACGGGGGTCCCCAGTCCCCGGGCCACGGATCCACCTTCCCATGTAAGACCCCTCTTTTTCCCGTGTCTGCTGCCCCCTCTGCAGACCCCGTCCTGTGGTCCAAATTTAGGGCTCACCCTGCCTCTTTGGGGTTTCAGGCGGCAGCTCCATTCAACCCCACCTCCACCAAATCTCCCGCGGTTAGTCCTCTCGCCAAGGCCCATCCGGGATCCCCCTTCAATTCCCTACCCTATCTCAGCCCCGCCTTGCTGTCTCTAGCCCCCCACCGAGGCGGCCGGCTGGGTTGGGCTCCGATCGGGTCACCTGTCCCTTCTCTCTTCAGCTAGATGGCCCCCCGGCCGTGGCTCTGGGCCAGTGCCCGCTGGTGGGGCCAAGCCCCATGCACCGCCGCCACCTGCTGCTCCCTGCCAGGGTACGTCCGGCTGCTCACGCCCGCCCGCGCCCTCCCACCCCCGCTGCTGCAGCTGCCGCCACGCCCGGCCTTGCTCTACGCACCCCGAGATGCTCTGCTTCCCTGTGCCTCTGCGGGGCCTGGCAGTCGCGGGGAGGGAGGATGCTCAAGCAGTCAATCAATACGCAGCTAGGAAGCAGCCAATGACGACCTCGGACCACACTTGAGGCTTGTGAGCCGACCAACCACAGCCTCCAGTCGGGGGCGGGGTGGATGAGAATTGTGAACCCACCTATGAGCATAGGCGGGGTGAATCCCAGGAACCAATCAGGGGCCCGTATCGCGGTGCTAATCCTGCCCTCTCGCCCGCAGGTCCCTAGGCTTGGCCTATCGGAGGCGTGTTCCTTGCTCCTGTTCACCGTTGCTCTGGCTGGTGCCGCCCTGGGCTGCACTGGGTTGGTGGCCTGCGCAGACCATCTCGCCCCAGTCTGGCGCCGCTCAGGAGTCGCCTTCGCCCCCTGAACCCTAGAAACCCAGCCTGTCCTCCACTCCAGCCCCACTGAAGGGTTGGGTGGCCCTGGCTCGGCCTAGAACCCACACCCACCGTCTCCTCATTCACACTACAAGCGTGGGTCTCGCCCCAGCTCCAGCCTTGTGATCCGGGCTCGCCCCCTGGCGGCGGCAGGAGAGGGAGGAGCCGGGCCCGCGACCGGAGTGCGGGGTCTAAGGGAGGCTTGAGGTTGGGAATGCTGCTGATGGGGGGAATCGCGGGCCACTTCCTTCCTCCGGCCTGGCTGAGGTCACAATGTGGATGGGTAAACTACGGCCTGTAGAAGGCAGCAAGGCCGGGGCTCCGCTCCCGTTTTTCACCCTCCACGCACCCCCACCCACATCGTCTTGAAAACCACAAATCCTTGTGCATGAGACCCTGTTCTCCGGGGATCATTCTCTTTCCGCAGAGAACCAGAGAACGGTCTAGTGCAAGCCCCGCCCGCTCTCGACAACTTCGCTTTTGCCAGACCTGCTTTGTTGGGGCCTCCTGCGCCCTCACGTGTGCTTTTCTCGGAGCCACAGCCGGCTCCGCCCACCTCGGCGGTTTGGGTATTTATTGACCTGTCCTCCTACCCACTAACAGGCTCCAGGACCCCAGCACCCTAATCCACGTTTTGGATGCACTGAGACCCCGACATTCCTCGGTATTTATTGTCTCTCCCCACCTAGGTCCCCACCCCCGACCCTGGCGAATAAAAGGCCCTCTGGTCTGCCCAAAGGTCTGAACTCGGAGGTGTCTGCTGTTTGCTTTG
>PVJL010007102.1:0-82735 GCA_004026885.1 Lyroderma lyra | reverse complement strand
TGATGTCCCCCTACCTGTGTTTGCTCCCCCCACCCCCTGACAATGCCACATTCTCTCAGACGTGTTGGTGCCGATGGCGTAATGTCACTCAGGAAGCGTTTCCCATGGCTCACTCCCTCTCACCATCCGAGTCTTCAAATGGCGCATCGTCCTTGGGGATCTCCTCCCTTTTGAGTCCTTGGGGGACCCCCTCTCTCTGCCCCCAAGCTGGTGTTTGCCACCCCTCCCATGCTTACTGCATGTCCCCTTCTGCCCCGTCATGGGGTCTAGCACAGCGCTGAATTGCGGGCCTAAATGCAGGGCCCCTTATCAGCCAGCCCCTCGTACGACGGAGGGGCGGCCCTGCCCTGCGCCTCCCGCTCACTCACTCGGACGCTCGTCACTGGCCGGAGCCCAGGCGGGCGTGCTTCTTGCCTGCTGCCCCACCCCACTCACAGCTGGAACGTGACCTGCACAGGAGCAGAGGTCCCCCCTGTCTCACTCACCTCCGCCTCCCCCGTCCCGGCGACGGCGCTGGCGCGGGCTTGGGACCCAGAAAACAGAACCACGTGCGGCCCGAGTCCGTGCTGTCCTGTCCGCCTGGCGCGCAGACCCCGTGACTCGGAAGTCCCCGAGGGGTCACGTGAGCACGCGCGTGGCCCTCCCCGTCCACTTCCTTTCTGGCTCCTGGGAAGCAGCACATCACACTCTTCCTTCTGATGGGACGTCAGCGTGATTTCCCTCTTAGCGTCCCCTCCCCTCCCTCTGTGCGTGCCAATGTTCGTCCTGCTAGTTTGCCGAGGGGCTGGGAGGGCGGGGGGCTTTTCTTTATTGACCCCCTTGGCGTGGGGGCGAAGGAGACTTTTCCTCTGCGTGGCATTGGGACTCTGCAAAACCGCGTTACACGGGGCTTTGGCTTCGTGCTGTTTTGCGAACTGGCTCACACTCGTTTCACGTCCTGAGAATATTTCCGATTGGAAACCGCCAGATTAATGGCATTCCCGTTACTGTCCCCGGCCCAGCCACCTGGGCAACGGCCGGACCTGCCGCCGGAACTCGGAGCTCAGCGCCAAGGCCCTTGACGCTCTGACGAGACGGCACTGTCGTCCCGAGCACTTCCTGGACACCTGTCCCTCGGGAGGCCCAGGGGGTGCGGGGCAAACCCCCCGGGATTGTGCTGTGTGGCTGCCGTGAACTCAGGAGGCCCCTGCGTACTGGGCGCGGGGTTCGTAGCACGCCGTACGCTGTTTGCAATTCTTGTCATCTTTCTGGACGCTCAGAGGTGACCACCGTGGGGATGGGAAGCAGCTGCGATTGCTCATGGGCTTGTTCGGGTGCAATGTGATGTGTGACATACGTGTTGTGTGTGTGTGTGTGTGTGTGTGTATGTATGCACGTGTGTGTGTATGCACGTGTGTGTGTGTATGTATGCACGTGTGTGGTGTGTGTGTGTGTACGCGCATGCGTGTTGTGTGCGTGTGTATGTATGTATGCGCGCGTGTGTTGTGTGTGTGTATATGTATGCATGTGTGTGTGTACGTATGTATGTATGCACGTGTGGGGTGTGTGTGTATATGTATGCATGTGTGTGTGTACGTATGTATGTATGCACGTGTGGGGGGTGTGTGTGTGTGTGTGTACGCGCGTGTGTGTTGTATGTATGTGTGTGTATGTATGCGCGCGCGCGCGTGTGTGTGTTGTGTGTGTGTGTGTATGTATGCGCGCGTGTGTGTGTGTGTGTGTGTGTGTACGTGTGTATGTATGCACGTGTGGGGTGTGTGTGTATGTGAGTGTGTGTGTGTGTATGTAGATCAGGTTAAATGAATGGAGCACTCCCCCTCCCCCAGCTCCCACCTCTCTTCCATCACACTTGTCCACGTGAGCTCCTGAAATCCTGTTGTTTTGAATAGAAACTCTATTCCAGGCTCGACTTCCCTAGCCTCTGCATGTTGCTGCTGCCTGTGGGCCCGCTGCCCGAGTCCTGGCTGTGCCTTAGACTTGCCCGCCGAGCTTCGGACAAGCATCAGTGCCCACAGGCCCCTCCGAGTGTCTGATTTAATTGGACCAGGGTGGGGTCCTGGCACTAGAGCCAGGGTTCAGAGCCACAGCTTTGGGCCTGCCTGACTCACACAGCCACACAGACAGACCCGATAAAGCCCACGTGGCTGGGTCATCTTCTGCTGAGACCCCAGACTGCTTCCCGGCGTCTTCTGGTCCAGCCCATGGGCTGCCGAATGGCCTGCCCCTCGCCTGCCCTGGAGTCCCGCTGTCCCTTTACCTTCATGCTCATGTAGCACATGTGTCACACACGCCACACCCTCTGGCAGGGTCGGCCCCTGGCCCGTCCTGAGACCAGCACGCCCGTGCACACCTTGCAGGCTTTGCACGTACTCCTCTTCTACCTGCAATGCCCTTTGTCCCCACGCCTGCATGCAGGTGTCCGCCGCTCTTCCCACACCGGCTTCTGGCCTCGCTTTCTCTCAGACGTCTCCCGGGAGTCACCCTCTCTCCTCTCCGTTCTCCTGTTCTTGTTGGGCTCTCCTAGTTTGTTACAGGCTGTTGTGATTGCGTCACATTTGTACCCGTCTTCCCTGTTGGACACCGGTGGCCTTGAAGGCAGAGTCCGCATCTCATCCATCTGCCTGATCCCGATACCAAGCGCTGTGCTGGGCATGCAGTAAATGCTCAATAAACGCCCAAGCCTAAATGTGTTCCCAATGACAGTCCCAGGGGACGTGCCCATTCCTCTGTCCCCTTTGGAGTTCCCCTAACACACACCGACACAGGCATGTGGAGACAAAAAAATCAGCGAGGGGTGAACTTGAGTTCGTGTGTTGTACTGAAGTAAAAAGAAAAAAGAAAGCAGATCACCCTGGATTGAAATCCTGGCCGTACTACTTACTACTTAGCAGCTGTGTGGCCTTGGCCAAGCTATGAAACCTCTCTGATCCTCAGTTTCCTGGTCTGTGCAACAGAGAAACTCACCCCTAATTCCCAGGGCTGTGCTAAGGAATAGAAGACGGAATGCTAGGAAACAGGGTGCAGGAATCGTGGCACAGAATAAGCAAGTGTGTAACGAATTATACGTTAGGGTACCCCCACTTTCTTTCCCAGTTTCCCTTGCAGCTGTGGAGGTGAGTTAACGATTAGGACACAGAGAGAGCCGTCCCCCAGTAGCGATCACACCGGAGCCACGTGCCCTGACCCGTCACTCTGTTCTTGGCACTCCGCTCTGGACGTCGTGCTTGTGAAGCCGTGGGATTCTCGGGGAGACACCACTGTCATTCGCAGTTTCGTGGCTGAAAAACAAGGCTCGGAACAACGCAGAGAGGTGAAACGGGGCGAGCTGAGACTCTAAAGCAGGTGGGAGTGTCTTTTCAGAGCGTGTCCACACTCCCGGTCCTGTCGGCCACCTTCCTCCTGGGACGCTGCCGCACTCTGTTCTGCCGACGAAGCAAAGTATGCATCGTGGAAGGGCCCCTTGGCGGCTGTCACGCCGAAACGGGTCGATGGCTCATTGTGTGAGGGCGTCGCTCCCCAGGCCACACCTTGCAGGCAAGTCTGGAGACGTTTTGCACGGCCTGGTGCCCAGCGTGGTGAATTGAGGGCACGTCTTGCTGGAGCCCAGGGCATGCCAGCGTGCCCTGCTGGTAGTTCGCGCACTCGTGTCACGTGGCTGGTGTCGCTTACGGGGACGGGAAGGTGTGGCAAGCTCAGAACCTGTGAACATCCGAAGGTGCAGGCGTTAGGGGTGGTGTCATGTGGCCTGTGGGAGAGAAAAAGGAGGTCAGGGGCCTGGCCGTGCCCCTGCCGCGCTGTGTGGCTTGGGACGAGTCGTTGTGCGTCTCTGGACTTCAGGTTCTTCAGCGGTAGAATTAAGGGGTCACATTCCGCTGTGTGAGGGGGAGAGGAGGCAGGAAAGGGCCGAGGGCAGCAGTGAGGACTGGGGGCTAGAAAAGGGGATGAGGTAGGACCCACCCTGCTTCCTCCCTGGGAACTCCGGCCCCCAGGAGTGACACGTGGAACCGGGGTGGGCTCAGCTGTGCTCCATGACAGACTCAGAGAGTCAGGCGTTTGGCGCAACAGTGGTTTCCGTGTCACCCCTGCAGATTCGGCAGCTCTCCAGGGCTGTCTGCCAGCTGCTGCCTCAGACACGGAAGCTGCTCCCGTCTCGTGGCTTCCAGGTGGCTGTCACAAGGGAATAGACGGCTGGAGCGTCTCGCCCTGGCTCCTGAATGCTCCAGCCAGGAGGTGACAAGGATGACTTCCACTCACGTTTCACTGGGCGGCATTAGTCACATGGCCCTGCCCAACCTCTGGGACAAGCTTGTCCAGCCCACGGCCCGCGCCCTGCACGCGGCCCAGGACACCTTCGAATGGAGCCAGCACAAATTCGTGAGCTTTCTTAGAACATTGCAAAAGTTACACACGGACCGTGTTTCTTTAGCTCATCAGCTGTCGTTAGTGTGAGTGTATTTTACGTGTGGCCCGAGACAGTTCTTCTTCTTCCCACGTGGCCCAGCGAAGCCAGAAGGGTGGACGTTCCTGCTCTAGGGGCTGGGCCACGTGCGGACGCAGGGAGCTATGAAATGAGCTGTCACTGGTGTTTCTGTACAGGGAACGTGGCAGCATGGGACCCGTGGAATCCACAAGGTAAAGAGAGGCAGCAAGCACTTACTGAGCGCTCGTAGGTGCCGAGACCCTTGTACAGACAACACTCCCTGCGCTCTTCACTAGCCCTCCTGCTGTCATCCTCGCTTTTCGCCCGAGGACTTTGCGTCTCCGCGCGTTAGGGTGAGGGCAGGAAGTGACCCTGCTGGCGATTTGCTGACCCCGCCACCACATTTAAGCCCGGTCGTAGGAATCTCCTCGTCTGTACAGTCACTGGTGTCCTCGTTTCTGAAACTCTGCACCTGTCTTGTCCTCAGGTGAAATGCCTTTCGAGAATGAAAAACAAAACAATGAATTTCCTCGGTCAGGTTGTGTCTCACCGACAGACGGCAGCTGTCGGGATTCAGCACGGGACACTGCACAGAGCTCAAGTTTTTCCCTGTATTTTTCCAAGTGACTTGAAGTACTTGCTGCTTCATCGAGATTCTTTGAGATGTCCTATAGAATTATTCATAGAGGAGGACAACAGACTGGGTCACAGCTAGGACGCGCTAACCTCATGGCGGCACGATGGGTTCCACCCCGGGGCACTGGGAGATACCGGAAATGCGAAAACACAAAAGCACAAACACGTCCAGGTCCCTTGTCATTTAGACTCCTGGGAGCAGGCAGCAGGGCCCAAGGCCCTGAGAGAAGAATTGCAAGGACAGACCTGGTACAGGATGGATGACGTGGACAACTCCGGGGTGGGGGGCGGGAAGCCATGGGACACGGCAGTGCCGTGGTCACCGGTGACTGTTACTCAGTGGAGCTGTGAGGACCGAGCCCCGGTTTTGGGAAGGGTGACTCGGATGTAAGGGCCTGGCCGTGCTTTCGGGCAGCTTGGCCGGGACGAGGCGCAGAGGAGACGGGGGGACCTGGCTCTGATGGAGTTCGTTGACTGAGCGCTTTGTTGGGCTGAGCCGGGGCCGTTCCTAGCCCCCCCACCCATTAGTGTGACTGCTCCTTGGGGAGCGGGAAGCGGTTTTGTCGCTGGCTATTCCAAGTGCTAATGGACGAGGGTCCGTCCACTGCCGAAAGCCCGTGAGTGCCCGCGGAGCCACCAGGGAGGGTGTGGCGGTGACGGCCGCTCTGGACGGCCGGGGCTGCGGCTTTGAGTCGTTCACGCAGATGACTGAAGGCCGGCTGCGAGACGTCCGCCTTCCGCTCCTCGGTGGCTGGCGCCGTGCTGTGGCCGCCGGCCTGGACGTGGGGCCCAGTGGTGCCACGTAGCGGCCCGGGCCCCTGCGCGTGTCATCTAGCACCCCCGTGCCATGGCTCACTCGTCTGTCACAGTGGGACGTGCCCGAGGGGCATCGGGGAAGTGTGTTCTGGAGACTCTGTCACCGCGTGTGCCCATTCATGACGGTGATGGACACGGACAGCGTGCAGGACAGCGCCCTGCCCGCACCGCGCTGAGCGTTCAGCCGTTTTGGGCCAAAAACTTCATGACCCCCATGCCCCACCCTCTCTAGTCACCTGATGTCACCCCAGCGACTTGTTTTGTTTCCCTGGATGAAAAAAGTCCTCAAAGGAGAACATTTTGTCTATATGGAAGAGGTGACACAAGACATGGCAGGAGCACTAAAAGGCGTCAAAATTAACGAGCTCAAAAACCGGCTTGAGCAGCGGAGAAAGCAGCGTATCGCCTCCAGGGGAGAGTCCTTCGAAGGTGACTGAGCTCCCACGGGTCAGCATAAATGCACAACTTTTTATAAGTAATTCCATTTTGGGGGGTCCCCCCTCCTATGAAAGGGTTAAAGGCCACCTGGCATGGAGCAGGGTGCCTGGTTAAAGGGGAGCTGCTTTGTGTTTATGGAATGCCTGCTGTGCATCCGAATTGTTGATGGCCCTGGGGACAGACGCGTGGACAAGACCCTTGTCTTCGAGAGCTTCCGGACTGGCCACATCACAGAGAAGTAAGCAGTGTCCTGCGACACGTGCTGAGATGGGGCGAGCGCAGTGTGCGGGGCCCACGGGGGCACCCGAGACAGACCTGCAGGTACAGGGACGGCCTCGTGCAGGAGGCAGCGTCCGAAGCGTGTGCCCGGGAGCGACGGAGGGCCAGCGGCCACTGCTGTCCCTTCCCTGTGGGTCTCCCGCACCAGTCGGAGGGAGCCTTTGCTGACGCGCTCGGAGCTGCTGTCGTAGTCCCTGACCCACCGCTTCTCCCCGGGGGAGCAGACGCCCTGAGTGCGGCCCTCCGGGTCCTGGCCTGGCTCCCTCCTCCCACTCCAGCCCCTGCTCTCAGTAGCTCTGGGTTCTCTGCGAAATTCTGACCCTTTTCTTCCTCGGAGATGCCGTGATTCCTCCAGCCACCTGTCCCCTCCCTCCTGCCATCTTGGCTAAATTTATCTCTCCTCCTCCTTCATGTTTCAGACGGCTGGTCCTTCCTCAGGGGCCTCCAGACCACGAGAGAACGCCCCTATTGTAACCCCCATGCGCGTCTGTGTCCCCTGACAGCGTGTATGTGTCTGGGCGTGGCTGTGGAGGTTCACGTCTGCCCGCCCCAGTGGGATGGGAGCCCCAGACAGACGTGGATCTCACGTGCATGGATCCCCCTGACACCCCTGCACTGGGCACGATGCTACGTGGAGCGGGTACTCAGCAACATTTGCAGAAAGAGGAGGAAGGCTCCCTGAAGGTGAGCACGTTCTAAACATCGTCGTCCGATCCCTCAGTCAGTGTCCGTGTCCGTGTCTGTGTCCACGGGGGCAGGTGTGGGTGGCCGGGACAACCAGGTACACAGCTGGCCTCTGTGGCCTTGCCAAGGACAGGGGACTCAAGAAGGCCAAGTCCTGGGGCTTCGGTGAAGGAATCTGAGTAGATGTGGAGAGGACGGGTGAGAGAAAGGTCTCTGGGGTGACTAAGCCCCTGAGTTTGGACACGTAGACTCTTGTCGTGTACATTAAACTGGGAGGGGTGGGCAGACGTCACTCAGGGATGGGATGGGAAGTTGTAATGTTAGGTGTTTGCCGTCTTTGTGTCAAGCGAGCTTCTGCTTGTGGAATTCCCTAGAATAATCCAAATGTCTGGGCGAGTCCTAGTAGAAGGCTGGAGTCACACGGCTGGGTTTTACTCACTCTCAGCAGCGTGTGCCTCGGTTTACACGTCTGAAATATGCAGATGACGTCATTTACTCACAAGGCTGCTGCAAGGCTTAGCAATAATGCAGGTAAGTGGCTGTCATAGGGCAGGCACGCAGTAGGTGCTCAGTAAGTGCTGGCGCACACCTGTTACTTCCTCCTCCCCATCACTCATTTACCTGGCTTCAGGAATCTGCCAACGTAATACACAGTAGAAATTATTGTTGCCAAAAAAAAAAAAAAAAGAAACCAGTTGATAACATTTGCTACATGTCTATTTCTGTCGTAGCCCCTACACTAAGACGTGGGGTCACAACACTCAAAGAGAAACAAGGATTCTGGCCACACGGAGCTTAGAGTCACGCATGTTTTGTTGATGGCTAAAAGAACGTTTTCAATTAAAAAAGCAATTGGGGAAATTCATCTGTAAAAGTGTGAAGAAGCTGAGCGAGGAATGAAGAGTGGACTCGCGACTTCAGAACAGCCTTTGTAAACATTTTAGTGGTGTGTTTTTTGTTCAGTTCCTTCGTCTGTGCTAATTATTCTTACTTAAATCTCTGACAGAAGTGTGATTCTGTGTTGTTGATAATGCTTTCTGTAAGTAATTTTAATGACTGCATAATGTTCTGTATAATGAATGAATTCACTCTACTTGTGCATAAAGACCTTTCCCCCATACTTTGAAATATTTTCTTAGAATAAAGTCTCAGAACTGAAATATCTGGGTGAAAAGCTACAGAGATTTTTTCAGGCCCTCAAAACATGCTGCTCAACTGTTTTTAGTGGTAGAAGCAACACCCATCCAGGCTTTAGAACCTATTTTTTATCATGTCCCTTTAAAAGGGGAGAAGATTGAAAACTGCAAAGAAGATACAAAGTTAAAGCCATATTAATCATCCCAGCTTAGCTTGGAATGCTAAATATTAATGTCCCTCTTTAGTATGTGTGGCATATTATGTACAATTCATCTGAATATAAATAGTCTGGATTGTGACATTACATTATTCATGATGATTCAGCTGTCCACACTCCGTACAGTGCATCCGTCAGCTGTGCAGCACTCTGGCTAATTAATCAGCAGGTGGAAAATGGATTGCGCCCCTCGGGAAGGGGCAGCGCAGGGGTCTGATGTTTATTGAGCATTTATTACGTGCGAGGAGCTTTATAGAAATCATCTCGCTTAATGAGCAGCCCTTGAGGTTGGTAATTGATGGGCCCCAGGACCTTCTCCTGCCTTCTCTTCCCGCAGGCTGCAGACCCCCTCCCTCCTCCACCCCTCGTCCTCACTGGTGACTTCCACCCCTCAGCTCTCAGGCCATGCGACGGCCTCACCGGAAGTGCGTCGTTTCTCCTTGTGTAACTAGAAGGGTGAGTTGGGGCCATTGAGAAAATGAAGATCTTGAGAAAAAAGAAACATGTCAGGTGATAGTGGCCAAGGCGGAAGGATGTTCTAGTGGTCACTTTGGATAGTGGTTATTTTTTCTCAGCTGTGGCAACTCAAATGGCTTTTCCTGTGCCACTTAGCACCAGGGACCCCTCTGGTGGATGTGAGACGGGCCATCAGGGATTCTGCACGGCCCAGTTACTTTCAAAAACATTGAGTTAGAGTCTCCGGAGAACTTTAGGAATGCAGTGATCTTAGTCCCCAGACCTGTAATCCTCAGTAACTCATTTGGTGGCTTCTGGGTACCGTATTTTGCCGTGTATAATGTGCTCCTACATATAATGTGCACCCACGTTTTTGGCCTAAACTTTCAGGGAAAAAATATTTAATTTTAATTTTTTAATTCAAATTTTTGTTTGTTTATATTTAGGTACTTGTTTTTTGTATTATAAAGGAATTTTAGCATTTATATTTTTAACATAACTCATATGATACACAGAATGTAAAACTGAAAGCAACAAAGAAACAAAAACTCATGGACACAGTCAGTAGTTTAGTGGTTACCTGAGGGCAAGGGGGAGGCGGGGATTCAAATACGTGGTGATGGAAGGCCTCTGGGTGATGCACCCACAATGCACCACATAGAAGAGGTACTATAGTGTTGTACACCTGGGACCTAGGTACTTTTGACTAACCAATGTCACCTCAATAAATTTAACAGTAAAGAAAAACAATTGTTGGGGAGTTCCCTGGTGGTGCAGTGGCTAAGGCTTCAGCACTGTCAACGCTACGGCCTGGGTTCGAGTCTCAGCCAGGGAGCTACCCACATTAAAAAAAAGAAAAAAAGAAAAACAATTATTGTATTCCAGGGTATTATTCTGCATATGGGTATCGTTACTGATTTCTAGAGTTACACTTTTAACTCATAACCATAAATAAAAGAATTAAAAACATTTATATAGATGTGGAATTAGTGCTACCCATGTATAATGCGCACCCCTTTCCCCCCCCTCACAAATTTGGACAAGAAATCGTGCATTATTCATGGCAAAATACGATAATTAGCTGCCAGTCCTATGTGAAAACCTGGAAGTCTGCGGAAGTTTGTGCCGTTCACCCGAAGACGAGTTGTTGCCCTTCAAGGGAATTACGCACGGAGTGTTATTTGATGCCGCGTGGCCGTGGGAGAGCCTGGGGGGCGCTTGTGCTGGGTGTGGGTGCGGGCCATGCAGGAAGTCAGCTCTCATTTGCTCTGGGGTGAGAACGTGTCTTCAGCTCGTGGACCCGCACGGGACCTACACATTTTACCTTACTCTGACGCCCCCAAAACACTTCTTTCAGTTGTAAGGCATAGGAGGGAAGGAAGTAAAAGACGGGTGTCCCCCAAACCGTTTGCGAACCCCCCGTGCACCTCTTGAATTGGGAGGGCTGGAACAGATGTAAGACAGCCGCGGTCCAAAGAAGCCCCACCTCGGAGTTGGCCTAGAACGATAGGGTCAGGTGCTCCCGGGGGCACCTGCTGATGCGGGCAGCCTCTAGAAGGTTCGGAAAGCCGAGGATGGCACCGAGCCGCTGGGACGGCCGTGTCCGGTACCGAAGACGTGCCAGAATGGCAGCAGACACGGGACAGGCGCGGGTTTCCTGAAGTCTCCGGGAGAGGGAGCTGCAGAGCCGGGGATGCCCTCCGTCCTGTGGGTGGGCTGCAGAAGCGCTGACCCGCGGACGCGAAGCCTCCTGTGACAGCTGTTCATTCCTGTGGCTGCCGCTAATGTCGTCGCTGCTGCTAGCCCTTACGACTACCATTGCCATTTCTATTAAAAGCGCAAGCACCGTTTTTCAGAGCCCTAGGGGAAGGTGAAATTCTGGCTGCCCCAGCCGCCAGGTGTGCAGATTTTGTCAGCTGCCTTTCCTTTGGTTTTCTCATCTGTAAAGTGAAGTCATAGTGACTGGTGTGTCTGTTGTAGAGAGACTGGGAGTTTGGAGGTGGGGGAGAGAGAGAGATGGCCTTTGAGAACCACCCAGTGCTATGTAAGGGGATTATTGTTACAATTTAATTGATCATCGGGGTAAGAAACACTTTCCCTGCTTAAAGGCAAAATAAGAAATATGTGCATTATAACCCCAAACTCTGCATTTCTGCCCCATGAATTTCTGTTAGAGAAAACCAGTCATGAATCAATTGCAGCCCAATGTGAACCGAAAACCAGTCAACGTAGTCATTTATCTTGAGTCTCCGAGTTCTAAATCAATGTTTTATGAGATTCTCATGACACGAAGTGTGTGAACCTCATCCTCGCTCTGCTAGCAAAGCCTTCAGAGAGTGCCTGTTTAAGGTTACGCACCGCTTTAAGGAATATTCCCAGAGGGTTGTCCATTTGAACAATGCTTCCTCATCTTTCTGTTAAGAAGGAAAAAGAACCAAAGATCCTTCTCACTGTTAACATTTCTTGCATAAGGGTATGCTAGATTTCTATGAAGTTGTTCAGGGAAAAATAATGCTCACCCCTGCAGGTACATTTGTTTGCTTACCTTTTATCTGAAAGCAAGTGCTACTGAACACACAACGTGCCCCTCTCGTTGTGGCGTGAAACAGCAAACAAGCCTAACCCTCAACTGCAGGATTCAGTTGCTCTCAGGGGCCTGGTGACCACAGGCATGTACTTTCCCAGGTTTATCACTGATTGCCTTGTGATTTTTTTTTTGCTTGTGTTATGTTTTAAAACACAAGGTGTGTTCAGGGAGCAGGGAACAAACAAGACAGCAGGAGTTGCTGGAGGTAATAGTGCCTTTAAATAGGCTGAGGTATTTCAGTTACTCATTTATTCATTCAAAATTTCAGTAAGACCCTTAAACTTAATAGCTGTGCTCAGCAGTGTCTAGTACAGTGGGGTTTGGGGTTTGTTTATTTGCTTCTTTGGTTTTTGCTCTCGAGAATCAGATTTATCGGAGATTCTAGAACAGGAAAAGAACTATAGAGATCATCTTTCCTTGCATATTAAAATGCATGAGCTTCAAAGTCAGACACACCAGGTCCCAAGTGCTGGCTTTGTCACGTAGTGGCTGTGTGGACTTCAGGAAGTTTCTAAAACTGCTTGAGCCTTAGTTTCCTCATCTGTAAACCAGTGGTAGTGACTCCTAAGTCACAAGGTTGTTTTCGATAACGATGGTAATTCATGAAAGCACTTAGTGTACTAGCTGTCACACAGAAGCAGCCTAGAACGTGGTCGTTACTATATGTAAATATAAGGCGAGGGGGGGGTTAAAGGATAATTAATAGGAGTTAGATGAATTATAGGATTAAAATATAAACACTTCATTGCGAGGGTCACATACTGTGACCTATTTTAAGGCCTTAGCCAGTTAACGTGTGTTGATTTTTCAGTTTATTGAATGTGACAAGATATGGAGAAGGGCCTGGAGCTTCCAGAGAGCACATCACAGGAATCGTGGGGTCTTTAAGTGGGAGACAAAGTGGGAAACAAAGTTTAAAATGGGCCTAAATGGGGAGGTGACAGGCTGCTGGGGACTCATTTCACCTACCGCAGTTACGTGATGCAAAGACCTCTATTTTCCCAGTGCTTTCTCGTGATCGTTTCAACATATACGAGGTTGAATTTTGCAGTAGAACTCGCATTCTAACCACTTGGTTCCCAAAGTTTTGTTTTATTCTGCTTGCTTGATTACATATCCATCTATCCACCATCTCTTTATACATCCATCTTTCCTGCCATCCATCCATCCATCCATCTTGCATTTTTTCATGCATTTCAAAGTCAACTGCGATGTGCATGCATAAGCATGAGTTCATTTTGTTTACAGTTCTTTTCTTCTTATAAAATTTATGTGCAATGAAATGTACAGTTTTTAAGTGTAGCATTAAATGGTTTTGACACATAAATGTACCCGTGGAACCCAAGTACCTATCAAGACATAGGACATTACTGTCTTCTAAGAGCGTTTCCTGGAACCTCTTGCCTATCAATCTCCTCTCCTTTTCCTCCAGGAGCAATGGCTGTTCTGATGTTTTTCCACCATAGCTCGGCTTTGCCTGTTCTGGTTTCATAGAATGGAAGCACATCCTATCTGCTCTTCCGTGTTGGCCTTATTTCACTGAGCACGTCTGTGAGATTCATCCATATGGTTGCACGTACCAGTAGTTCCTTTTGCTTATTGAGTGGTACTCTGCTGAACGACGATATGACAGCTTGTTCATTGATTCTCCTGTTAATGCCTGTTGCCTAATAAACAGGTTGCTACTGACATTAAGGCCTTGTTTGGACATATGCTTTCATTTCTCTTAGACGACTGCCACCTAGGCGTAGAACCGCTGGGTCGTAGTATAATTGTGTGCCTTGTTTTATAAGAGACTGTCAGAGCTTTTTACCAAGTCATTGACCCACGTTACCTTCCCACCAACAGTGTGTAAGAGCTACAGTTCCTGTGCACCCTGGCCAACCTGTGGTGTTTTAGCCTCTTGGATGTTAGCCATTCTGTTAGCCCATGGTGGCATCTCATCGTGACTCAAAGGTATAATTTCGTTTTTTCTCACATTGAATGTTATTGGGGCTGCATCTTATACTCTGTCGGCGGTAAGTCAGTTTGCTGCTTCTGATTCTCCTCCCACCTCCTGAAACCAACGTCCCATTAAATCCATTGTGCTTGTTAGAATGAAGAGCGTCTTTGATGAAGGAAATCCCAGACTTGGATTATGGCTGCGATGAGCTCCGACACGGAAGCATGCCTCTGGTGTTCAGGACAGTATGCCAGGGGCCTAGCACAGTGCCTGACCGACAGTATCTGATGAATGAATTGATGAGTGCATTAACAAGTGCATGGACATGCCTAGTGTGAGGCCACTTTGGATCATCTGGGCTCCTGACTAAGCCTGAAAACCCGAGGATGGATGCATGCTCTCTATTATGTCCCCAGAAGCCCTCTTCCCTATTTATTCTATAGAACCAAGACACCCAAAGGAGCATACAATGAATCCCAAGTCAAGTCTGTTGGAAGGTCAGGAGGCCCTGAATTGATGGGAGGTCAAGGAGACTTGATATAGACATTGGAAACTCATGTCCAAGTTTCGGGGAGCAAGTCAGACAGTACTTGGAAATGCTCAAAAGGGCAGGAAACTAATTACTTGGTTTTGATCCATTAGCTCAGCTGTAATGTTGCAAAGCTAATGCAGTCAGAAGCTGCAGCTTCTCCGGCAGAAAGAAGAAATAGAGTGAGTTCCTTTCACTTTTGCAATGAAAATTAAATGTGGAAATAATTCCCTGCTCCTTTTTGGAATATTACTGTGCTATTAAGTAGGCTAAGATCATTAAAAAGTAATGGCAGGAGGTTGCATGCATCATTATTTTAAGAGAGTGAATGAAAATATACTGTCGATCTTTCCTACGTCTTGCCTCATCCCTGCCGTAATGGGCATGGGTGAGGATCACCAGGAACATATATTTTCATATTAAAGTGATGGCTTTGGCCTTGGAGAAGGGAATTTGGGTCATTAGAAAATGAACTGACAGCCCTGCAATCATGCCATCCTGATTTTTTACATCAAGTTTTTGTGAGCACAGAATTAAGAGTGGCTCTCAAAGATGGAGTTGCTCCAAAGATGGGCGTCAGGCTCCTCGCAGGCTTGAAAGTAGTATGTACACGTTCCCCATTGCTCTTTTCAGAAAAAAGAAAAAGGTCAGTGGGAAATTACAGGGACCGTGTCATAATCACCGGGACCTATTTAGCTTTTGTGGAAATCGTGGCTTCTAAAGTCCCGTGGAAACGTAAATTGAGACAGACACTCTGCCCCGCAGAATCCTGGGAAGGTTTCCTGGCCACACGGCGTACCCCAGGGACCAGAACGTCTGCCCGGGAGGGGGTTGGTTCCCAGGAAAGGCTCTCATGAAGACACTACGAGTTCCAGCTGCAATAACTTGCCACATCGCCCCCCCCCCCCCCCCCCCCCCCCCCCCCCCAGCACACTGCAGTAACCGCCCCCGGTGACAAATGCTGTGGTGGCAGCAGGAGCATGATCAGGAGCGACTTAGTCCAGAGAGGTGTCCTCCGTGCCCAGCCCAGCTGTGTGTGACGGACAGAGGCGAAGTCCATGCGCTTCCGCTCCCGGGGCTGGGAGGAGGGCTGCGATGGGCTCCCAGCCCTTCGGACACGTTTGTCGCACGCAGGTACGCCAACTCCATCATTGCTGAAGGAAGGGAGCAAAGAGAAACTGGGCCAACAAAATGCTCCCTCATGGTGGATGGACACAGGAGCAAAATCTGCAAGCTTTAGCCTCCTTTCAAGTTCACCTTCACGTCCACATTGGACCTACATGCAGATTTTAATGTCATAACCAAACAGGTTTTAGTAACTTAAGTGTTTATTTCCCCCATGACAAAGGATTTTGAAAATCCAGCGAAGTATGAAAAGAAAATTAAAAGTCTCTGTGATGCCATCTATCAGCAGCCATCGTGAGCATTCCGGTGTATTTATCTTCGGGTTCTCCACCCCCACACTCCTTTTACGTAATTATGATCATACATCATGTACAGTTGCACACCTGCTCCTTTTCTCCTAACACGCCCGCCTGAGAATATTCCCAGGTTATTAAAGCTCCTTCCTGAAATCTAAATGGCCTTTGGAACTCCGTACTCTAATTAGGGGGTTTTGCATCATTTTATCTGCACACACAATTCAGCATCATGTGATTTGCTTAGGGTTTCAGTTACATTCTTATGGGAAACGCGTAGTACGCACCCAGAACCATGCCAGTGACCTTCAGCAATTATTAGAGCGTTTGCCCCTGAATGCGTCCTGAAAAATAACCAGAAAAAAAAATCTCTCCCAGATGCTCCTCCAACAGACTTCTGTACCCAGAAAAAAACTGGGTTTCCAAAGCAGGGAATGTTCTGGACTGCAGAAAAAGTGGATCCTTAGGATGCATCAGCCCAGAAGGGTGGTGAGGCAGAGGCTGGAGGCCAGGGCTGGGCCTTTGGGTCTGCAGCCCACAAAGGCAGCGATGACACAGGAAAGCAGTGCAGGGTGGTCGGCCAGTCCCTGGGCAGTTGGTGAGAAAATCACTGCAAGTCTTTGAGAGTGCTACTTTGGTGCCCAGGTGAAAAGTCACCTGCTTTGGGATAAAAAAGAGGTGACTTCTGTTTCTGCTTCTACACGTACATGCTGTGTGTGTGTCGGCAAGTTCTTAACCTCTCTGAGCCTGAGTTTTGTCATCAAGAAAATAAGGAGGATAAATAACTCTATCAACTTGCGACGATTGTTGGGAGAGCTGGATGAGATCGTGCATGCAGAGCTCTCAGCAGGCCATCAGCAAATGGCACTCGTTGCTTTTGTTTAGGATTAGGACGAGCACTGTCTTGTATAAAGAAGAGTATCTTGCTGTGAGGTCACGAGGACGGAATGACACGGTGTTCTGTAAGGCGAGGGAAGACGGTGTTTCACTTACTAGGGCAGCTGACGTGGCAGGAGGGTCTGCCGTGCATGCTGGGGATACGACCGCAAAAACGGCAGGTGCGTCTGCCCTGGGGTGCAGGTCAGCTGGTTTGCATTTCCGCATATTTGTTAAAATGTTCAGTTCTGCTGAGCTGAGCAGCTTCTCCAAGTGCGTCCTTGGCCTTTCATCCAGAGGATGGGCACGTTGGAGGCGGGCATGTGTCTTACTCTCAGGCACTTGGGCGATGCTAGTGGGGGGCTCTGAAACGGGCAGGACAGGGCACTCGGAGGGGGGGACATGGCTTGGACCCAGGAATCAGATTAGTGGAAAGGCTTTCTGGGGCAGGCGATGCCACCCCCTTTCCCCACAGAGTCATTCGGGGCCTCTGTTGCTAATCCAGGTGTTTCCAGGCACGGGGTACATCGTGATTTGGTTTTCAGGATAGTCTTTCTCACAGTTGTACCTCATTTCTGGACAGGTGCCACTCTCTCAAGAGCAAACTCAGGGCAGAGGAAAGACTTGTCTGGAGCTGGGGCTTCGCCGAGGAGGAATGGCGGAATGAATAGAGTAAATATTCCCGATGAAACACACGGGAGCAGGGACCTGTGCTTTGTGGGATGATCGCGCTGGGTTTCAGGTGCTCCTGCACTGCTCTGCAAATTATGCCCCCGCCACCCGTCCCATGTGCGCACTAAATAGATAATTAATGCTCATTGCTAATAATGCGGTTCTGATTTCCAGTTGCAAAAAATACAGCTTTCCCCTCTCTTGGAGGATCACCCACATTTTGTCATTAACATTTTGTCGTAAGAGGTGAGAATGATTTAAAGGGACGATAAATCCACAGGCAGCTGCTGCTCTGGGCTTGGCCCGGAGTCTTTGGGGAAGGGCTTCATTTATTACCTGGGATTTAGCACGGTTCTCCCGCTGATTTACGGGGGAGGGAGGGAGGGAGAGACGATCCTGTGGCGGGGTCGCGGCCCCGGGGGAGTAGTAATGATAAATAGAATACCTGGAGGACCAGCTGTCAGACTCAGAGCAGCTCCAGCTGAGTGAGGGGTGCAGTGCCTGGTGGTAGGCCCCATCTCCGAGGGTACCTGACTCCGCAGCAGTTATGTATGTCCAATGGCCAATGGCCATCCCCACTTGGTCATCTCACTGGCTTGGGAGACTCAATGCAACCCACGCTGAATGCTTTCCCCTCCAATGTGTGTCTCCCGTCTCCTCCACTTGGTGTCTCAAGCCAGAGGCCTGGCTGTGAGTCGTCGATGGCCACCTGCTCTGGGCCTCCGACACCCACACAACCCCAGTTCCTTTCAAAGTGCTTCCTCTTCCGCGAGCTCGATGGGTCCCTCCAGGAGCCCAAGATGCAGGTGGAGGGGGAGGGTCTCCTCTTTCTTTTGAACATCAGAGTAAGACACGCACCCATGACCGCCCTGGTAATTGATGACTAGAGGATTTGGGAGTCCAGGGTGATGGGGTATTGGCCAGGAACCTGCTTCCTTCTTTAGCCTCCACTTCTCTTTTGTGCCCTTCAGCACTTTCTGGGTCCTCTGGGTTGCTCAGCCTTTCCTGCCGCAAGGAATCCTGTCGTCCCTCAGAGAGAAAACTCCTAAGACGGCGTTCTTCCACCTGTCCCCAAAACAGCTTATGTACCCCGCATCCCATTCTCCTAGCGAAGTTTTTTGAATTGGTTCACGTGGTCGTTTAATGCAGATGTGTTGACAGTGACTCAGTGAATTAACCTTCCCTCGGTAACATTTTCAAAATGACATCTGGCCAAGGCTCAAACCTCTGGGCTCCAGATGTTGAAAGTTTAGATCCTGCCCAGGGAGGAAGATGCCCTTGAGAGCATGGCCAGGGGAGATCTGCAGCAGAGAATTAGGTTCAGACCAACCTCAGGCATGTCAGGAAGATCGGCATCTTTCACGCTGACCTTTGGAGGGGAAGCACAAAGCACTCACGTTCCAGGAGTCATTGTGTCCCTTTCTAAGAGTGCAGTCCTCTTGGCTTGGTGAGGGGATAGTGATCCATGAATGACCTCAGGGCCAGTGGATGACTTTGTGGGACAATGTACATCCCTGCATGTAATGTCATTCAGGCTTCCCAAAAACCTATTTCATGGGACTTCTCTATGGATGCAGAATGTGATTCGGAGCAGTGAAGTGACCGGCTTAAGGTCATACAGCATTCCATGGCAGGCCATGGGCCAGAATCCAGTTCTTGAGATACACAGTTTTAGGGGGAATATCAGAGTTGTGGGGGCACCAAGATAAGAGGTTCCAAAGATGGATGGTGAGGCTAGGACTCTGGGGTGCATCCAGCCACACCTGGTCCTCCGTGTGGGCACACCGCATGTGAGCTATGTGATCTTGGGATGAACTAATTAATTGGTCTCACAGGCTTTCTGGTTCTTGTCTCTAAAATTGGGATAACTCCATCAGCAGTCCTTTTAACTTATTTATAAGGACCCCCGGTTGGTGGAGCTGAGAAAATGTGTGTGAGCTGTGAAGGGCCATGCAGATGTCTGGGTGCAGAAGCACACCTGAAACAATGTCACCTCCTCACCGGAGTAGCATGTGTCTGCAGGCAGCTCCCAGCAGCGGGGGCAGGTAGGATGATGAAGGCCAGGTTTTCTTAGGGCCTTGCAATTGTGTCTGAAAGGTCTTCGGCTGCAAGGAGCAGAATTCAAGCCTAAACAAAATGGTAGTTTGCAGGGAAATGCGAGGGCCTCACAGGGCCCGCGTTCAGGGATATTTGGGACTTAAGTAGACAGAAGCTCAGGTAAGGGTGAACAGGGAGATGGTGAAGTAGGAACTCCTTGTCAGTGTGTCTGACTTTTGTAATTCCAGTCTTCTCCCAATATTATTCAAGGGTTGTCCTTTTTTTTAAAATTTTGGTGTCTAACCTGGGTCAGGAATGGTTTTATTCTCATGTTTATCTAGTAATAAGCATGAGATGAATTGATTAATGACTCCTTTCAGCCTTAACATCCTTTTGTAGATTAGTGCACCAATCTGGGGATTATTCCCAGATGTTGTTCATGGCTGTAACATGATTGACCTTCTCCAGTGGATTGGAGCCCCTGTCCCTTGCTGGCCTGCAGTGTGCTGAGCTCCTTGCATGGTATTTCCTGGCCCTTTCTCTGCTGAATGGCCTGTCTCCATAACAGACCAATCTGGCCCTCTAGTTCTGAGCTTCTGTCCCCTCAATGGACTCGTGGGGATTTTGGAGTCCTTCTTTCTTGAATGAACTGGTCAACCCATAGAGCATCTGCACCCCAGCTGATTGGACTGGTTTTGTAACCAGCATGTCTGAGGCCTCATCCTTCCCAAGGACAATCCCAGTCATTATGATCCCAGAGAGTGGACTCATCTGGCATTCCAAACTCTGAACCTCTGGGGTCCTGAGTAGAATGGCCTTCAACTGGAGTGATTCAAATTTCCTGCAGTCCTTGTATTCCAAGATGATGAATCCATCTCCAGAGGCAGAATTTCCCTGGACTTGGGGAGGGGCCATTGTTTCCTGAAGACAGTGACTTATGTCAGACGAGCTGTCCTGCAGAGGAAGTTGTGGAATGAGAAACTCCTTTTAAGACAAAGCTATTTGTGCACATTTCTTCCCTTCTCCAGAACATCCACGAAGTAGCCTGTGTGTGGAGCCATGCCATAAATCGTTCTGATGGTTTAGCTGTGTGGACCTCCACCGTGGTGGCACCTGCCGCCATCTGCTCTTTGATGGTGTACACTGAAATTAACGTGTTCTGGCTCCATTGCTGCTGTATTTTCTATTGTATATCTGGGGAGGAAACCAAACCTTGGCTCCTGAGTGCATCCAAAGGTCCGCTTCCATATATGTCGATGAAGTGAGAAATACAACCTGTTGGGCCAGGGAGAGGGTGTTGTACATGAATATATGAGGCCTATTGGGGGGTTCTTTGGAGATGAACTAATATAGAAATTTACACTTACAGCTCTCAGGGCAGCTGGCAGTATTTTAATCCATTGGCCTTTAAGATGACCAGATTTACCCTAGCCCTTATCTCTTGCCAGTCGCCAGAGTGAGCCCAACCAAACACACACAGATGTTATAGGTCAAGGTCTTCCATTTGTGCCCAGACAAACCTTAAGGTCCTGCAGAAATTCTCCAGTGGGGGGTTGGGGGAGGTGTTCCTGGGGTGGGGTGTGTGTGTGTGTGTGTGTGTGTGTGTGTGTGTGTTACAGGTGCCAGGCAGCCTAGGTCTTGACTCTCAACTCCCCTGTTTCTCCAGAAATATCCTGGGTTTTGTTTTGTTTTGTTTTGATCTGTGCTAAAGAGTTCCAGATCTCTTATTGTGGAAGAATTTTATATCAGACTTTAAGATGCAGAAACAGACTAGCTTACTTAGGCAAAAAAAAAATTATTTTACTAAAGAGAAATGAGGGGACACAGAGAAGGCAAAAGGAAGCTGGACAAACAGGCTTCAGGAAGCCGGGATCCTGGACAGTCTGGAACTCTGGACAGCTCCGGAACTCTGAACAGCTCCGGCACCAGGCCTCCAGCACCCTGGATAGCTCAAAAGCGCCCTGGACAGCTCCAGAACCCCGGACAGCTCCAGAACCAAGGACAGCTCAGAACCCCGGACAGCTCCAGAACCACGGACAGCTCAGAACCCCAGACAGCTCCAGAACCCCGGACAGCTCCAGAACCCCGGACAGCTCCAGAACCAAGGACAGCTCAGAACCCCGGACAGCTCCAGAACCCCGGACAGCTCCAGAACCCGGGACAGCTCAAAAGCACCCTGGACAAACCTAGCACAGGGACAGCTCCCGCACCCTGACAGCTCCAGCACCTACGCATTGTAGCAGGGATGATGGACCTACTTTTCAGGGCCACGGTGGCTTCGGGCCTTTGCGTTAGTGGTTTTGGAATTTGTGTTCAAATTCCCAGGAGCAGGAGCCTAATTGGCTTATATTAGAGATGTGGCTGGGTTGGGTAAGAAAGCTCATTCTTAAGCATTTTTTAAAATGAAGGTAATATTTTGCTAGCAGTGGTGAGACTATATCGGAAACTGCTGAAGGAAGCAGGACCTTGAGATGCATGAACAAGGATCAGATCATGGCATCGTTTTGTGTGTGTGTATCCTCTTTCAACAGCATTAAACCTCTGCCAGCCTCCCTCCTCCCGCCCCTCCGGGTTTTCCTGCCATCCCTCTTCACTGATAATACATTATAGCACGGCCTCTCCTTGGCCAAAGGATGTGACCACGGATGCTGGGTAGGGACAAACAACCACCAGAACAACAATAGAGATGTTATACCGGAAGGATTTCCTGCTAAAAAAAAAACACAAACAAACAAAATTCACACAGCTGGTCTGAGTATTCGCGCTAGATATTTTAGGCAAATCAATGATCTAGGCCAGTGGTTCTCAAAGTGTGGCCCCTGGACCAGCAGCATCAGCACCATCCAGGAACTTGTTAGAATGCAGCTCAGCAGGCTCCACCCGGACCCTCAGAACCAGCAGCTCTAGGAGTGGGGCCAGGGCCCTGTGTTTTAATAAGCTGCCATGCGAGTCTGATGCCTGCTGCAGTTCAAAATCACTGATCTCATCAGTCTCTCAGAATGTCAAGCACGTGTTCTGAGGCTCATCTATGCCTCCACTTCCAATATTTGCTTTTTCCTAATTCTCCTCCAGTGGTTCTGCACGCTTAGCTCCACAAAAGAGTTGAAATTCTTAGGAATGTAATGCTCTCCCTAACCTCACATGCATTTACAGAGTAAGTTTTTTTCTGTAAGATTTCCATATCAAGCTTACCCCATTGGGCCAAGAAATAGCCTGTTCTCTGGGGTAGAGGGAATGATGTCAGGGCCCAGCTTCCAAAGACTTCCGTGTTTCCTGGCGAAGAGAAACATGTGAATTCAGATGTGTTCAGACGTTACTTTGGCAGGATTAATTTGTGAAGTGCTGCTAGATCACGAGACCGAATGACAGAGAGCACTAAGTGTGTTCTTTGCTGCTGAACTTCTACGAGCTTTTAATAAGCTGGAGAGACTTGAGAATCTCCAGGAAGGGAACATATTATGTTATGTCACCCAAAGGCATACAACCAGGGGACACATTCTAGGAATGCATTCTGACTTAGGCAATGTCCCTAGCTACCAGCTGTGACCCCATCCTAAGTTCTTCCCCCTGGGGAAGAGTGGGGAACTTTTCTGATGAGCCTGTTTCTGAAATATTTAATGGTGTCAGCGAAATTTGACATGAGGGTAGAAATGAAGTGATCCATCCATCATATGTATGTGGTTCTTACGTCGCAAATTAATGAGTGAGCTCACTGGCCTGAGTCACGAAATTGGGGTCCACGTTCTGGGCTGTGCCTCCATTTCAGCAGACCTGGGGATTTGGAGATGAGGCTGTTGGAGAACACCCCAGGGTCCTGAGGAGTCCTGAGCTCCTAGGGATGGTAGAATTCTGAAAGAGGCTATCATACCTGATGGCATTTCAGTTGTTGCCAGTCATCTTTCACACGCAGCTCTCCTTTTTATGACCATTCCTATTTGACATTTGGAGTGCTTCAGAACATTCCAATACCATCTCAGCATCTTTAGCTCAAAAGCAAATTTCTCTGGAAACTTAATTGCCTGTTTCTATTTAGAGCAAAATAAAGTAAAATTTAGACTACAAATCTCTGCTCTGAAGCCAGCCTCCCCAGAGACCGAATTGCCTGATGCTTTAGTTCCGAAAGAAATTTCAGTAGATCAGGTCATGCCTCCTGGTTGCCAACTGAGAATTTGTCTGGAGAGTTCCTTGGCCACACAGTCAGCTGGAGTTGGGTCCATAGCTGATGGGACCTGATCTGTGGGTACCCAAGCTGCTCCATTTGGGGTCCTCAGAGGGGCTCTGTGACTTTTTACTTCCGGAAACACGGTTGACTGTTGGGGTGCCTTCTCAGAGCTGAACTGGCTTGTGGGATTTTCTCTGCTGGGCAGTCACATGAGCCAAATTTGGTGTCTACATACTGGGCCCTAACCGTGCAGTGACTGGACCATGAAAGCCCGAGCTCGGGGGTCAGGCAGAGCCAGAGTCCCACATCATACCCGCTATCTGTAAGCTGAGTTGTCCTGATGACGCTCGTACATGTTTGTGAGCTTTGGAGGCGGGGGAATAAGTGTTCTGGAATCTGGATCGATTAATTAATTAATCTTGCTAATAAGGGCAGGTTTTGGTTTTTTTTCAGGGAGACTGAAGAATGGACTTGGGTTTCCCCCCATGACCTCTGGTGAGGACGTGACCTTGCCAATACTGAATTTGGGTTTGAGAATCAGGAAAACCCTTCATGTGTGCATGTGTGTGCTTGTATGTGTGCAGATGCACGCACATGCTTGTGCACAAAAATATCCTCCAGTGTAAGTGCATAGTTTGTCGGTGAACGGTATTTTGCAATTCAGATGTGTACATTGAATGGATAAAAATCAAGGCTTGTAGTAAAGAGTGGGACTTTCCAAATGCAGGCATGTAAAGGTGTGCCTTTCAGAGGCCCTGGGGGCCACACTGATACAGGTGGCAATGGCCCCTACTCTGTGCAGCCACCTTGATTCTGCATCCTTAGCTGAGTAAATGGTTACATCCAGAAGGAGGGAGGGGGGGGAACGAGGGAAAGAAGGGAAGGGAGATCAATAGAGATTGAAGAGAGAGAGGGAGAGGGAGAGGGAGAGATTGATTGAGATTCCCACAGACCCATAACCCACCCCAAATGCTCAGCTTACACATGGGAATAAGAATACACATTGTAACCCACATCTAACTGGGGCCCTTGTGTAGCCCTGCCTTCCATAATGTCTCATTTTTATCAGAAAATATAATTGAAAAGAAATCAACGCTTCCTTCAGATTCTTGAGAAAACGACAAAGAAGGGAGTAAGTTCCAATTTCCTACCTATTTCTGACAACTTCTCTATGTCAGTCTCAGGCTCTGTCAGAGTGAGAATGGCTCCTCACCGAGCTGTCTCTCCCATGTCCCTGGGCTGCCCCGGATGCTTCTACAGCCCTTCTGAGTTTCCCCTTCTCTTCCTGCTTCAGCATTTTAAAAGTTCTCTATGTAGTTCGTAAGCCTGTCTTAGTAACATCATTTGGATTCTGCCCGTATTAGGGTCGTCCAGAGAAACGATAGGATTTGCGTACCCTATTGTCTCTGCGTGATTGGCAGAATCCAAGTGATGTTAAATATATAATACTCGAGGGCTGTCCGGAGAGAGATCCAGGCATAAATGCCTCTACTTTTTATAGTACATGGCTGGGTACTTTCTGGACGGCCCTCGTGTGTGTATGGATGGAGGGAGGGAGGGACAGAGAGAGAGCTTGGCATCGCTGACACAGGTATGGGGGCTGCCAAGTCCTGGGTCTGCAGTTGGCCAGCCGATGGTGTAAATTCCCGGCCAACAGCCGGCAGTCTCGAGACCCAAGAAGAGCCGGTTTCAGTTCAAGTCCAAAGGCCAGAAAAGACCAATGTCTAGCTCCAAACAGTCAGGCAGGAGTTCTGTCTCATTCTAGAGAGGGTCAGGCTTTGTGTTCTCAGGCCTTCAACTGACCGGATGGCACCCACCCACACTGGGGAGGGCGACCTGGTCTGCTCCGTCTAATGATCCAAATGTGAATGTCACCCAGAAATACCCTCCACAGATAACCCTAGAAGGTGCAACCCAACACCTGGTCACCCGGTGGCCCAGTCATGTTGATGCATAAAATTAACCCCCACACTGCCTAATAAAACCTCATGAGCTAGAGCAGAATGTTTCCCCTTTAACACGCAGGGACTGGGGAGATGGACCCCTCTAACACGTCTTTCCTTCGGTCTCAGTGACCTTGCAACAGAGATGAGAACTAGAGATGCTCTATGTAGAGTAGCTAGTGTGCAGCCTAGGAGAGGGGCTCAAAGGAAGGAAACCACACAGTTCCAATAGCCTGGGCTTCTCGATTTGTGCGGAGGTGTGAGGTGGCTCACAGAACTGGAGGGAAAGCATGGCGGCGAGGCCGCGCTCCGAGACGGCCCCCGCCACCCTGAGGTGGCCGCGTGGATGAGGGTGCGTGAGCGCAGCGTGCTGCACTCGGTCGGCGTGTAATGGATTATCCTCCGCTGTGCAGGGACAGCAGCAGACCCCGTGGATACACGCAGAAAGGAGACAAAGCCTTATCCCGGGAGGAACTCGCCTTCCAACAGGAAAGATAGTCTGGTCAACAGATTCTCCAGAAAACAATGGGAGAAGCGCTAATTAGGCAGCGCGTTCCCCGGGCACAGAGGATGCGGAACAGGATCAGGGCACAGAGGGTGCGGGACAGGATCCACCTGTGATGAAAGGCGGAGACTTCGGTCTGGATTTTCAAGGATGAGTGTGTGTTCTCTGTATGAATTAAAGAGGAGAATAATCATTTATTTATTTACTTATTTGCCTCTTATTTGTTAGGCACTTCCAAATTTTCATGCACAAAAAGTTTCGTTTAGTTTATTCCTAATGAGACCCCCTCCGAAGCAGTATGAGTACCCCCTCCTTTTACAGATGAAGACGCTGATGCTCAGAGAGGTTAACTGACTTGCCCGAGTTCACACAGCAGGGAGGAGTGAGACCTTTCTGATCCCTTGGGAGAAGGACTGTGTAGACACAGGGATGTGGAAAAGCCTGGGCACACATGACCAAGGGTCACATTGCAGGAAAGTTGCTCTCTTTTGGAATGTGACCTGGATAGAGAAGTGAATTGGGGAGAAGATGCAGGATGGGTGGGTGGGGTCCGGACACAGGTGGGGATGGGCATGGTGATAGGTGAGGGAGGATTGAGGGTCATCTCTCCATACACAAAGGTATGGGTGGGGGTCAAGCTTATAATGATGTGCCATTAAGCGTGTGACTCATGTGGACTTTATTTTGGACCCCACCTCTGCCAGTTGCTAACCAGATAACTCAACCTCTCTAAGCCTCAGTTTCCCCAACTGAAAAATTGGGGTTATAATATCTAACTCAAAGGACTATTGACAGGGAAAATGAGACAGTGCGTGTAAATTGCTCTGCAACATGCCTGACATATATTAATTGCTCAATAAATGTAATTGTTATCATTACTGTTATTCATTTCCTTGGCAGGGTAGAGACCCATTTATTCTAGTGCGCCTAATTTAAGGAAGATGTCATTATGCATTCTTTTTTTATTGTTAAATTTATTGGGTTGGCATTGGTTAGTAAAAATGACATAGGTCCCAAGTGTACAGTTCTACAATACTTCATCTGTGTGTTGTGTTACCTGTTAATCACCCAGAGTCCGTTCTCTTTCCATCACCATGCATTTGAGACCCTGGCCCATCTCTCCCAGCCCCCTCCCCCCTTACCCTCAGATAACCACTAATCACTAAACTGTTGATTGTGTCCATGAGTTTTTGCTTCTTTGTTGCTTTGTGTTCCACAAACGAGTGGCATCATATGGTTCTTGGTTTTTTTCTGTCTGGCTTATTTCGCTTTGCATCATGATGCATCCTTGATAGGTCCTCTGCATCTGTCATCATATGCCGTACACACAGCTGCGCTTTCCGAGGGCCCCTAGTAATTTTGTACCAGGCTGCTGGCCTCACAGGCTCTTTGTGTTTGTTCTGCTCTCATGTCAGGCCTGCCTCTGCTACATGATAATTTTTGCAACTCGTCTGCAAGACTGATTAAATCAACTCCATGTTCATCTGTGTCTATAAGGTAGGCAGAGGTGAACACAGTTGTCATGATCACATGCAACTCTTCACATATGTACATGTGAAGCTGACGTGGCCTCAGGGACCTCAGCAATGACAAAGGAGCATGTCCCTGGAGCGCACTCAGCTCAATTGCACTGGCCATGTGTTCAGTATTGTGCCCCATGCTGCACCTGTGGACCTGCTTGCACATTCCTGTGTGCCCTTCTGTGGTTTCCTGAAATTCTCTGAACTCAGTTCCCCCACCTATAAAACAG
Organism: Lyroderma lyra; assembly: GCA_004026885.1. Taxonomy (NCBI): domain Eukaryota; kingdom Metazoa; phylum Chordata; class Mammalia; order Chiroptera; family Megadermatidae; genus Lyroderma; species Lyroderma lyra. Next base: position 55,231 of record PVJL010007102.1, on the reverse strand, counting down.
GGATGATATGCTAGATCAGCGGTTCTCAACGTGTGGGTCGCGACCCCTTTGGGGGTCGAACGATCCTTTCACAGGGGTCGCCTAAGATCATCAGAAAACACATAACCGATATTTATATTATGATTCATAACAGCAGCAACATGACAGTTATGACGTAGCAGCGAAAATAATTTTATGGGGGTCACCACACCATGGGGAGCTGTATGAGAGGGTCGTGGCATTAGGAAGGTTGAGAACCACTGTGCTAGATCTTGTAACTATTTAGATAAGATAATACGATTCAGTTGATTTTCAATAAAGGGAAGCACTTAAAGTTACTTTGCACATTCATCCACTAGTCTTTAATTTCCACAGGCAAAGGGCATGTTAATAATTGTATCCCCAGTGTCTGCCACACAGTAGGCACATAGGTGTGTGTTTGAGTTGAGTGAATAATCAACCAAGACAGGCAGGCAATGTTTTTCTCCATTTTGTAGATAAGAACACTGAAATTCAAAGAGATTGGGTAGACTATCCAGGGTTACACAGTAACCAAGGGATTTGAACTTGATTTTTAGCAGACTCCAAAGACCATGTTCTTTTTTCTGAACCTTGAGTCTTGGTTCTGCCAGATTTTAATGAAAATTATAGTTTAATGTCTTAATCTCCTTCAACTCTGCTTTCTTAAAGGGATGTTAATAAAAGGGACATTGCCTGAACATCAATCATGAACCAGGGACCGTGCTAGATATTTTACATATGTTACCTTATTTAACTCACAAAATCACCTTTTAAGAAAATATTGATGTTGCTGGTAGCCATGTGAGGAAACTGAGGCCCAAGTAAGTTGCCTACTGTCACAAAGCAGGTAAGCAGCAATGCCAGGACTCCATCCCCAGCTTGTTGTGTGCCAAGAAGATTTGTAAATCTTATTCCACATCCTTGTTTTCATTACCCAGAGTTCTGGGCTCAACATGGGTAGAATCTTTGAGATGAAGGATTTCCAGCTGACCTGTTATTGAGAGCTCAGTCAGAAAAACCCTGAAAAGGAGACAAGGAATCAGAATCAATATATATGAGGGCTGTCCGGAAAGTCTCCAGCCATGTAATATGAAAAATAGAGGCATTTATGGCTGGATGTTTTTCCGACAGCCCTCGTACATGAGAGTCTTCTTGACACGTGCTGGTTTCTTCTAGTCTGAGCCCCCTAGGATAAGGTTGAACTCAGTTTACATGCTGGGTGACACACCTGTCTTAAGGCAGAATTATTTATTTAAACCCATGTGTACAAATAAGATTTCAGTTCCCCAAAAAAGTACGCTGTATATCTGTTTCTACAGAAAATTCAGGGCGTAAAAACCTTGGCCAACAATTTATGCATATCTCAGCTATCCTCTGCTGTTGTTACTCGAAAATTCTTGAAGTGAATGGTGGGTGTTTTGTCCTTGATAGGATGAAGTCCTTGTAGAGTGCTGCAACAACATATTGTAATTCTGGGTCCCCAAACTGCTTCGTGCTGAGAATTCCAAAAGATAATTTGTGACATTGATTCACTCTTCTTGTTTATTACAATAACTCTCATTTTGTTCAGGGTAGAAATGCACCCAACTACAACTCTTGCTTTCCCAGACTCCCTTGCAGCTAGGAATAACCATGTGACACAGATGTGACCACAGAGATAAAAGCAGTTTGCTAGGTGATGCTTTCAGGAAAGTTTCTGCTTTTTTTGAAGGGAGGGGGACAGATATAGGCTGACCAAACATCTCGTTTCAAATGGTACATCTGGTCAGCCTAGTCTTCCTGGGCTAAATTCAAGGTGTCAGTAGGCTGACCATACATACTGTTGGACATAGAACAGTACCATTGATTTCTGTTCTGTTTAAAATGGGTTGTCTGGTCAGCCTAGACAGATATTCCATAAACCCACCTCTCTTAACGACGACTACAGACACAGACACACATGCACACGTCTGTGTGTTTCCTGCTTCCTGCTACTGACATGGTGGACATGATGCTGGGAGTCGAGCAGACCATGAGGGAAAACCTAAAAATGGTGGCAGAGATGCTGCCCTGAGACCATCCGAGCACTGAACCAACGTCAGCAGGCTCCTCGTTACACGCAGGGAACAACTGTCTGTTAACGGGCTGTTCTATGACTTGCAGCTGAGAGCACCCCCAAATTATTATATGGATTTGCTGAGGCACATCTCATGAGGCCTGTCACTTGCAAGAGTATGTTGCCTGATTTGCAGAGTTGGTCACTGGCGTGTGTCCCTTCGTGGGGGGAGGTGGGAGGTCAAGATAGCCTGGTCCGCATCTCCTGAGCTGGCCTAAAAGTTTCAGTTTTTGGCCTTCTAATGAATCTTAGTTAAAGGAGAGAGCCACGCTCCCTTCCTACCTGCGTTCTACGTCACGGAGCTACGAGCTCAGTGGGGCTTAGACTGGGCCCATGAAGAATGCCAAGCATGTCTTGTGTGGACAGAAATCTTAGAGATATTTGTCACCCTCTTAAAAGAAGTGTCTTCCCTTGGCGGGGCGGGGTGGCATTGGCTTATCGATTGGAGAAACCAAGCAGCGGAGTGGAATGTAGGCATAATGAAGCTGACCATCCCTGAGGGGAACATGTCCCCTCGTCCATGATGACAGCTGGGTTTTTGTGGAGGTTACCCCTTGTTCACATGACACTCCTTCCTTAGTTTGGGGAGAAGGCGTTGTAACACTAGCTCAGTGAGAACCAATATGGTGATTGGAGAGAAACTGCGTTGAAGGGGTAGCAAATGATGGAATGTGCCTATTCTACCACTGACTCCTAAATAGGTACAGCACATCTGTGCAAAGACCTTGGGGCCATGTGGAAGCCCTGGCTGGGCCCCCGGTACGGTTGTCCGGCTTGTGCACTGTACAAGCCGGGAGGGTAGGATAACCGTGGGCGGCGAGCCCAGGACCGCCTGGTGACTTCAGCTGTCTCCGAAACTCCTCCCAGCTTCTCGGCCACCTGCACGCATGGACATTGCCTTCCCCACCCCTCCATTCATTCGTTAATCCATCCTCCAATCAAAAAATAGTTTTTCACCCCTTCCTCTGTCCAGACACTTGGCTGGGGACCGAGGAAACAATGTGAAAGACAGGCAGACCTGGCCCGTTCTTACATGACGTAGACCTAACGGGGAGGCAAACACAGGAATCGGTGTAAATCTGCAGACATGATTATCATGGAAAAGAGAGGTGTTTGGGACGAGGAGCACTTAAAACGTAGGGTTTTGAGCTGGTCTGAAAAGTCAGGGAGCTCCTGACCTGCAGTCGGCAGGACACATAGAAGTTACTGGACAGAGCGAAGGAAATGCACTCCCAGCTGAGGGGGTGGTGGGAGGCAGTGCGCTGGGTGGCAGGGGCCGAGGCAAAGCCAACGCGGCGTGTGCTGTGGGGCTGGCAGCAGGGGCCCCCCGCTCGGGCTCTCGACCTCGTTCACCATCCGGTGCTGAAAACCCGTGGGGACCCACTTATCTGCCCTCTGCCCTGTTCAGGTCTCAGTTTGGCCTCCTTCACCTCACCCCCATCCAAGCACCCCATCTCCTAGCTACACCAGGCCACGCCTGTCACCCGCCCTGGAGATGCACAGGCCGAGCGGCTCGGCTATGGCCATAGCATGTCGCCTCCCCAGCGTCCGGAGAGCCCAGGGCTGTCGCGCTGAACGTGCCTCCTCCAGATGGGCCCAGACGGGCAGCTCAGAGGGTCTCCATGCGCCATCGCCAGCAAAACACTAAGATGCTGCAAAAACAAGCCTGGCTCTTCTGCCCTCGCTCCTCAGCGTAGCACGAGGACCTCACTGACTTCCATCGCCAAGTCCCTCAGAAAATGGTCAGCTGAAAGAACCAGGGGGACGGGAGAGGGGGAAGCAAGAACGCACAAGCTCTTTCTTAAGAAATCTAAAGGGCGGTAGGTGGAGGGAGGGACTGTGTTGGCCCATCTACTCGGCATGGTGGTCAAGAACAGGGACATTGCTGGGCCAGCTGCTCATCCTAGCTGTGCCACCTTTCATCCAAGGGACTTTGGGCAGGGCGTGCCATTGCTCTGAGTCTGTGTCCCCAAGTTCTAAAAGAAAAGAAAGAGAATAATTATAGTTACATTCAGGAGTTGCCGTAACGTTAAGTCAGATGATGCGCAAAGCCCTTAGGACACATAGGATTCGTTGTCAATTAGCTGTTATTAATTTATTAACAAATACAAGGAGGAGAAAGGCCAACGTTTGCTTATTGGAGCAGAAAACCTTTTTAAAAATTGCTGGCACTCACACAAGCTGATGACACAACCTTTGAGACTGTCAGCATTCCAGACTCCAGACGTTGAAATATCAACAGGATGGCCATCTGCTGGGGTGTCGCAGAGGAGACTGTCACTCTGAGTGTCCTTCTGTTAAGGGGGAGCAGAGGAAGGGATTGTCCTAAGTCATCAGGGGTGCTCCTTACGGACCAGATGCCCTGAAGCTGTGCAGCTCTTGAGAGCTTAACCCCAACGTGGGCTTTGGAGGCAGTGTGGCCGCCCCTCCCTCCTTCCCTCCCTTTCTCTCCCTTCCTTCTGTCCATCCTCTACATCTGTCTACATATCTGTCTGTCTATCTGTCATCAATGAATTTATGACATAAGTCTGGCCACGTCCCCAGGACGACCGGTACGTGTCCCCGTGACCACGCCGGCCTCGGAGGGGTCAGGGCCGCCGGGACACGGACTGTTGGCTCTAAGTCGGCCGTGAGGCCCGGCCCCTGACCCTCCTCAGACCGCTGACTCCGAGGATCTCAGGTGTATTTTCCTCGTACAGGTCAGCAGTTTCCCTCAGGGCCCCGAGAGCCTGTCACCAGGAAGGCCGGGGTCCGTCACCCCTCTCTGTGGGCGGTTAGAACCCTGACTTGGGTGAGGCCGCCTCGCAGGCTCAGCACGGCCCCTAACCAGCCCTTCGTCCGCTTTCTCCGCTCTGGCTCGGCCCAGCCCCCCGACAGGGCCCCGGGTCGCCGCTGCAGAAGTCGGGGTGGAGCCCCGCTCTTTCCGGCCGGCCCGGCCGCTGCGTGGAACCTCTCTCCGTCGGGTCAGGTGTGTGTGACGGCGGGGAGGCCAGCACAGGGCGGGGGGACGTCGTCTGCCGTGTCCAGTCCTTGGCAGAGGGTCAAAGGCTGTGTCGCTCCTCTTTTCCCTTCCCCCAAACAAGAGACAGGGCCGCGTAGTAAGACCTTGGGCATAACATGGGGACAATGACAACACCACCTGCCGAGGGAAGCTGTCTGGAGGATGAATTAAGTTAATGGAGTGAACGGACCTGGAGAAGCCGAGCATTTGGGACTCCCCCCGCCCCCAGGATGCACCATGAATTCCAGCCATCACGCCGCGATCTGACAGCTCTCGGGCCACGGACCCTTTCCTCTGGGGGCACCAAGGACTGTCCAGGGGGAAGCTGGAAGGCGCAGTGCGGCGTGCAGCAGGGGCTCCTTGTCCTTCGTTCCGCGTGGGTCTCCCCACAGAACTTGCGGGGAAAGCGGCACCTCGGCCACGGGAAGCTCTGTTTTCCCTCCTGGAGAGGTAGCGGTGGGGGGGGTCAGTGGCATCTTACAAAGACGGCGCCGGGGAGCAGAGCAGGCCGGGGGGTGCAGTGGGCGCAAAGCGGGTGCAGAGGTGTCGAGGGGCGTCGGAGTGGAGACGGCTGCAATCCAGGGCCTTGAAGGCACAGAGGACTCGGGGGGTGGGGGCGAGTCGGGACCTGGGAGCTGTTCGTGGAGCTCGTGACCCTCTGCGTCCGCTGGCCTTCCCCTGACGCGGTCGGACGACGTCCCCTCTGCCCAGGCCTCACTGCGCCGCTCAGGAGGGGGCTTCCGTGGCAATAAACAAGGAAGCTTTGGGACTCGGGGTCACCGGGGACAGCAGACAGTCGGGGGGGGGGGAGACGTGGGTAAACGCTGGGGCCTCTCAGCTCCCTCCTCCTTTTGGAGGACTTTGACCTGGAGAAACGGACCGATCCCCAAGAAAAGACACCCAGAAACTGAAATGCTGGGGTTCTCACCGCCTCGTTTCTGCACGAGGAATCCCCTCAGTCAGCACACGGCCCTCATAGGCGTGGTGCTCACAAAGGGTCCCGGGTCCTGCTCTCCGGCCCGACCTCCGCGGGACATGTCCAGCCTGCAGGGGCGGCTCCCGGACCAGGGAGAGGGAGGGCAAGGGCGGAGGAACCCGCCGTGTTTGAACGCAGGGAGGCGGACACAGGCGGACCAGCTGGGGTGCGGAGTGGCCGCCCCGTGAGCACGGGGCAGGACGCCTCCTGGGCCCCCACGTCGCCCGTCTGAGTGAGCCGCTGTGCAGTAAGCGCTTCCCGTCCCTCATTACGGGGACGGGACTGGGGACTCTGGGCGCATCCGCCACTCCCTGAGACTCAGACAGGCGGCCCCCGAGGATGACGGGAGCGCAGCAAGGAACAAAACCCGACAGCCCACGGCCTGCACATGCATTATTGATGTCCGACCGCCCTGGGGACTGGGGTTTGCAGGCGTTCTGGAGAGTCCTAGGAAACCAGAAACCGCTCTCCTTCCCTTTAAATAAATACAGAAACCGAACTGGGCTCGCCACGGGCCGGGCCTTGGTGAGGGCTGTGGCTTCAGGGGTTCGCGCGGCCCTGGAGACGCCCCCGAGAGACGCCGGCCTCTTGTCCTCTGTGCGGGCGGGAAAGGCGGCCGGGCAGCCCTGCTGCAAGTGTCAGCTGGAAGTCTGCAGAGAGGACGGGCTGGCGGGGGGCTGAGATGGGGGGCCCTGAAGAGGAGCGGCCGTTGGAGCTGGTGTCTCAGTTTGGGGGGGAAGACGCCTTCTCCAGGGCGGTTTGGAATCCTGGTTCTGTGCGGCGCAGGCTGCCCGCCTCCCGCACCTGGGGGTCCTGTGCACGAGCCCCCGCACGTTCCCGGGGTGAGCGCTAACCCAGCTTACACGGACTTGTTGGCTTACGTCCCCACCTTCCCCACCCGACTGCGCGCCCGCCTCCTAGGCGTGAGGTCTCGTCACCTGTCACCTGGCGTCACCTGGCGTCACCTGGTGCAGAGACGCCTTCGTAAACGTCTCCCCGAGGGGCGGAGCGTCCTAGCCCAGCAGCTCGCTCTCCCAAGGGGCCGTCTCCTTAGTCTCCTGACTGGCGTGGTCCCACCTTTGCATTCTCCCCTAAAGTAGCCGAAGTGTGACGCCCACGCTTACCGTCACTGAGCTGTTAGCGTTAGAGAAGAGCAACGGTCCCACACAACCAGGCACCCTGCATGAAGTGGGGCGGGGGCGGCATGGAAATGCTAGAACAACGGAGACCATCCACCTGCAGAACCGTCACCTCTCCCTCGACCACTGCCCCGGAACCCTCCTTGTGAGGGGACTTTGGGTGGGAATGCCACCACCGTCAGCCTCTCAGCTTTCTCGGTCGTGGAAACCAGGGATTCAGGAGCCTCGGGCTTCTCCGTCAGTTCCCGACAAGGTGATGGCCGAGCGGTCAGGCCGCGTGCACGGCCGTAGAGAATGTGGGGACCAGAAATACACGAGGACACAGGGTCTTCTCCCCAACGCCCCAGAACCCTGGAGTTACCTAGGGAATGGTCAGAAGTGGGGGAAGGAAACAAAGTCCACACTGTCCACCAGCGCCATAGTTTCCTACAGAGACCGTCCCCACTATGGAACGAGACCGCGCTTCCTGACCTGCATGGTCCCCCACTCTGAGCAACAGACCGGGGGACACTATTCCTGAAGCACGTGAGCGTGTCGTCGGAGACCAAGAAGGCACGTGTTAGCGTGAGCCTGTTTGCCACCCAGCTATGCTGAGCTTTGCCCTCTGGCTTCATCCAGACTGGTACCCCAGGCAGGGGGTCACTTATTGGTGGGCCGTAGAGACCTCATGGGTGCCTACCGTGAGTAGTGGGGCATGATGGGCAATCAGTGATGGCTTCCCTTCCCAGCACCTGGGAGCTTGCATGCAAGGACAAGTCCACGATCCCCTGTGATAATGTCACCTTCCCTCTTTACCCAGGACAGTTGGAGTCATAGCATTGTTCTTCAGTTAGAGGAGAACGTAAAGGTCATCTGATCCAATCTCTTTGCTACCCAGGTGGGGAAACCAAGGCTTTAAGAGGCCAGGTTGGCCACAGAGGACGTTAGTGGCAGAGGCAAGGTGAGAACGCATGCACCCGAACTTCTAGTGCTCCATGCTGGTCCGCACGGCATTTCCTAGCTCCCCTGGACATAAAAGATGACCGGAGTCAAAGCCATCTGGTCTACCCGATTGAGGCGTTGGCCCCTGGCAGACAGGAGGCTGAACCCTGCTGGTTTCTGGGAGCTCTTGCGTCGCTCCGACCTCTGAGACGTAACTCGGTGCACGTACCCTTTGAGCTCTGGCACACCCGGAACATGATACCCTAGAAGCAGCAGCACAGGCCACCTTGGCTTGCAGAATTCCAGACACAGTGACATGCGGAGGGCAGGATTCACAGTGTTCCTTCCCTGTCTTCTACCGGAATCCACAGGATGCCAAAAAGACAAATGCATTTTTCTCCTCCAAATTATTCCTCCTACAAATGCTAAGCGTCTCCATCTGGGAGGCATTTAACATTTCAAGCAGCTCTTGCTGATCTGTAGGAGGACGTGCCAAGTATCAGCTATCTCCCCAAAATAACTCCCCTTATTGCCGCAGGAGCTGCCAAGGTGCAGCCCGGGCAGGAGGAAAGCAAGGGCGTCTGGGGGGCCCCAGAGGTAGAGGACAGCACGGCCAGCCGCCCCCTCACCTGTGCCCACCCACTGTTCGCTCTTCTGGGCTGCGTGTCAAGGAGACAACGTGCAGGGGTCCCCGTGTCCCTCTCCCGGAAGGCAGGGTTTCCAGGAAAAAGTTCACTAAGGATGTTCCCCCAGATGACAGTCTCATGTTTCTTCTGACACTTTAAGTTCACGCAGACACTTACAAGGAATCACAGTGTCCCCCGCTGGGCTGTTAGCGCACGTCTCACAAACGACGGCGGCGATGGAAACACCCGGTTCTGCGTCAGACCCCAGAGCCTGCCCTTCACACTTGCCCTTCTGCCCAAGCTTGCCAAATCCAACCAACCGCGGGGGAAGGAACACCGGGCTGGCATCTCCAAGTCACCGGCCCCGCGTCCACCCTGCCCCCTGCCACCAAGTTGTGCTGGCAGCCCGTGGTGGGCCAGGCCTACGAACGGGTGCAGAGCTACTGCCCGCCACGTGCTGGTCGGTGCTCTCTCCCCATTTCGTGCTGTTGGTCCTCTTCTCGACGCGTCGGTGTAGTCGCCGACGACTTCATCTCGGATGGGGAGTAAGCTGCCGCGGCAGTGCTCAGCCTCAGTTAACGACCTCCTGGTTTTGGGGGTGCATGTGCATGTGTGTGTGTGAGAGAGAGAGAGAGAGAGTGCAAGGGTGCTAAGCGTGCGAATCTGCGGGGGGTGGGCCGAGATTTGGGCTCATTCTTACATTTGAGAGATGGAAATATTTCTGTAGCTTTTGTCATCATTGTGGATTCTTTACGTGTTCAATCCTTTGTTCTCTTCTGTGCGAATGACAGATTAGGGGCCAGGAAGAGACTCTTTTGAAAGAAGACATTTGTATGTACTAGATATGCTCACATGTGATCAGCATCAATGACTGGCCACCCAAACACCTGTCACCAGATGGCTAAAAAATAGAAAAGCATCTCTTTTAAGTTTTTGGAGAATTAGGTATTTGACAAATCCCTGTGTATCATTTTAAGTGGAGGAAGCATTATCTTTATATTAAACATTTAAAAGTATTATTCAAACCCCAAACCTGTCTAGTATCACTGTCAATATGTTACTCTGTTAACACATATTCTTTGATTATTTTATGCATGCATATATCAATGTGTGCTTTTAAAAATTTGGATTCTACACGTATGGTTATATACTGATTTATAAGATGCATTTAAAATAATGTACATAACATGTTGACATTAAATCCTTTTATGTAAACATAACTTTTTACAGCTGCATAATGTGAGAACTTGATCCTCGAGAGGAGAATAAGGCATTAATCCAGCAATGCCACAAATAAATAGGAATTTCTGCTGTGATGAAGTCTGTAAAGGCGAGGCCCTAGTTAAGAGTACACGGCAGGTGGCTTTACCTGCAGGTCAGGAAGCTTCCACAGAAGGTGAGGACTGTCTGACATCTAAACAGTAATTCCAAGCTATCACCCGGGAGGCATGGGGCAGACATCTACAAAGACACTATTGCATAGACCCCACAGCAGACATCAGGGGCTTCTGTCCTCTAAGTGACTTCCACGGCCATCTGTATGTCTTTGTGTCCCCACCAGCCATCTTATTGAGTTCTTTGGTACTTTTGCGTTACAGTGACGTTACTGGGTCTTCTAGATCTACAGTCGTATGGTGTGCAGCTGAGCATAGGAGTCTTCGCTGTGCGTCAGGCACCGTGCTGATGGCTCTGCTCCGTGTGTGTCCGTGTGTGTGATCCTCACTGCTCTTTCTGGGGTGGGTACAGAGTCACCTGGCCCTTGTACCAGCTATGTGAGCCACACAAATGATGCCCAGTCACTAGGGATGCCCTGGGAATTCAAACCCAGGTCTCATGCCCATGTCTGTGTCCCCAACCTGGCATTAAACTAACCTCATTCTTTTAAACATTTCAAAAAAATTTGTATTTGATTCTGATGTCTTATACTGAAAGTGAAATTATCCAAGAATTTCTACTTTCTTTTATTAAGTAGGAATTGTGTACACACATACACCCATACATACACATACATACACACTTTTTTGTTGTGGTAAGAACACGGAATGTACCCCCTTAACACACTTTTAACTGTACAGCACAGTATTGTTATGTATACGCACAGCATTGTCTCTGAACTTAGCCGTCTTGCAAAACTGAAGCTATGTGAGTGCCACTCCCCGTCTCCTGCCTCCCCGTGTCCCTGGCACCTGCCTTTCTATTCTCTGTTACTTTGACTGTTTCAGATGCCTCGTATCAGTGGAATCATGCAGTATGTGTCCTTCTGTGATGGGCTTATTTCACTCAGCCTGGTGCCTTCTAGGTCCATCCATATCGTAGCATGGGGCCGAATTTCCTTCCTTTTTTATGGCTGAATAATATTTCATTGCACACATGTCCCACATTTTCTTTATCTGTTTGTCTGTGGATGGATATTCAGGTTGCTTCCATGTCTTGGCCATCGGGAATAGTGCTAAAGTGAACTGGGGTTGCCTATCTCTCTTTGAGATCCTGACTTCTATTCTTTTGGATGTATACTCACAAGAGGGATCGCTGGATCGTAGGGTTCTATTTTTAATTTTTTGAGGAACCTCAATAATGTCTTTTATAGTGGCTGTCCCATTTTACATTTGCACCATAGTGTACGAGGGTTCTAATTTCCCCAAATCCTGCCCAACCCAAGTTTTCTTTTGCCTTTTTGATAATAGTCATCCTAATAGGTTGACAGGTGACAGCTCCCTGTGGTTTTGATTTGTAAATTAACATTTTTGTTTATCTGCTTGTCTTCTTTAATATCTAAACTGTCAGAAAATAAGGACCCTGGTTTTGTCCAGCACTTTAATGGGAGTGTTTAATGGGAGTATTTTGTAGACAAGTAAAGTGATGGCCATTGATATGTGAGCGTTCTTGTTTACAAGGTTAGGAAAATATTTCTCTACTGCACAATTTTTGCTTTTTTCAATAAGTCAGAGGTGAATATTGCATTTTATCAAAAAACTTTTTGGTATTTGATTATGGTCTTTCTCCTGTGACCGCTGCTAGGATAAATTATGTTAACAGATTTCTGAATATTAAATGATTCTAATGTTAAATCATCCTTGGCTCCCTGGAATGAAATATGTGTAGTCATAGTGAATTATTCTTCCAAAGCATAGGTGAATTAGGTTTTCGGGTATGTTTTTAGCATGCTTACATCTATGTCAATACGTAAGATTGGACTGGAGGGTTCTCCTCCTTTGGCTGTGTTGCTAGGTGTCAGCAGCAGACACTTCCCCAAAGAAACCAGGACACATGTTCTCGTTTTATTTCTTCCTGGATGGTTGCATGACATGAGAGTTATTTGTTTTTCAGAAATATGAAATAATTAACATGTAATTTAGACTGAGTACCTTCTTCAGGGATGATTTTTATGCCACCTACTCGCTTTTTCCCAAAGTTTAGTAAGATCCCCAGATTCTCACTGAGTCAATTTTTTATGATTCATATTTTTTCTAGAAAACCATCACGGTCGAGATTTTCAAAGGTGCTTAGTACACGATTATGCATTTATTGTCCATGGCATTATCTCATCGATTCTTAATTTCTGGCTCTGTGCTGTACTATGTCTCCTCGTAATGAGAGGCTGTGTAGAGCACTCGGGGGAAGGTAGCCGTGGAGGAGGCCAGCAGCTTGGATTTTAATCCTCTGCTACTTATCAGTTTTTGGGGTTCATTAGTCCCCCTTGTCTTCCTCAGTCTTTTCATTTGCCGAAAGAGGATAATACTAGTTCCTTCCTTGTAGTGTTGTTCATGACGTACTTTGGCACTCCCAGGCACATAGTACATGCTCAGTAAAAAGTAGCTATTATTCCATTTTTAACTTCCTAATATTTGTGTTTACAGAGAAACTAGAGTTCAGATTTGTACAGTAACTGTGCATGTTATGTATTTGCTTTCCTAAATTATTATTATTTTTTAAAATCTACCCTTCATTTCTGCCTTATACTTTTCTTAGTTTTCACTTGCCGCCTTTGAAGAAAATCCCATTAATGTGTTTCCCTTAGTTAATTTTTTTTCCATTCTTTCTTGTTTAATATTAAAATTTCAGGCTGAAATCTTAGCCATCACATTTTAATATACTTCATTTTCTCAGCTCATTAATTTCTAAATAACCTATAACCGATATTTTAATTTTCTCTTTGACCAGCATTTTACTTAGGAGAGAGATTTTCAATTTGTAAAGGCTTTGGTTCTTAGTTTGTTTCTAGTTTGGTTTTTAAATTTTCATTAAATTTATTGGGGTGACATTGGTTAGTAAAATGATAGAGGTTTCAAGTGTACAGTTCTGTATTCCATCATGTATTGCATTGTGTGCTCACCAACCAGAGTCGGTTCTCCTTCCGCCACCATGTATTTGACCCCTCGACCCTCCTCTCCCCACCTCCCCCCTTACCCTCTGGGAACCACCAAACTGGTGTCTGTCTATGAGTTTTTGTTTGTCTTGCTCCTTTGTTACTTTCAGTTTTATATCCCACATATGAATGAAGTCATATGGTTCTCGACTTTTTCTGTCTGACTTACTTCACTTAGCATGATAATCTTAGGATCCATCCATGTTGTTGCAAATGGCACTATTTCATCATTTCTTATGGCCGAATAATATGCCATTGTGTGTATGGACCACATCTTCTTTATCCAGTCATCTGTGGTAGGACACTTCGGTTGTTTCCACGTCTTGGCCAGCGTGAATACTGCTGCAGTGAACACAGGGGTACGTAAATCTTTATGGATAAATGTTCTCAGATGTTGTGGGTGGATATGCAGAAGGATTGCTGGATTCTACGGTAGATCTATTCTTATTTTTTGAGGACCCTCCACACTGTTCTCCATAGTAGTTGTACCACTTTGCACTCCCACCAGCAGTGTGTGAGGGCTCCTTTTTATCCACACCCTCCCCAGCACGTGTTATTCCTTGTCTTAGATAACAGCCATTTGAACAGGTGTGAGGTGGTATCTCATTGTGGTTTTGATTTGCATTTTTCTAATAGCTAGTGAAGGTGAGCATTTTTTCATATGTCTGTTGGTTGTTTGTATGACTGCTTGGGACAAGTGTCCATTCAGGTCCTCTGCCCATTTTTAATTGGATTGTTTGTGTTTTTGTTGCTGAGTCGTATGAGTTTTTTCTGTATTTTGGGTATTAACCCCGTATTCAAGATGTTGTTTGCACATATTTTCTCCCATTCACTTGGTTGCCTCTTTGTTTTCTTGATGCTTTCTTTGGTGGTGCAGGAGCTTTTCAGCTTGATATAGTCCCATTCATTTATTGTTGCTTTTATTTCCCTTGTCTTTGAATTCATAAAACCCTCTTTGAACCCAAGATCCATAAGTTTAGTACCTATGCTTTCTTCTATGTGATTTATTTTTTCAGGTCTTTTTTTTTTAATTTTATTTTTATTGTTAGACTTACTGGGGTGACATCTGTTAGCAAGGATTACATAGGTTTCAGGCATACAGTTCCACAGTGCATTGTCAGCTTGTTGTATGATAAGTATTTCAGGTCTTATTTTTAGGTCTTTGCCATTTTGAGTTAATTTTGGTGTATGCTGACAGACAGCAGTCTAGCTTCATTTTTTTTACACATGGCTTTACAATTTTCCCATCACCTCTTATTGAGGAGGCTTTCTTTTCTCCAGTGTACATTTTGAACTCCTTTGTCAAAAATTGTCTGTCCATATATATGTGAGGTTATTTCTGGGTTTTTAATTCTGTTCCAGTTGACTATGTGTCTGTTTTGTGTTTTTGTTTGTTTGTTTCGTTTGATTAGCTTTTTCCCAATTCCATGCTGCTTTGATTATTGTTGCTTTGTAGTATAACTTGGAGTCCGGGAGTGTGATGCCTCCAGCCTTGTTTTTTTTTCCTCAGGATTGCTTTGACAATTCAGGGTCTTTTGTAATTCCTTACAAATCTGATGATTAGTTGTTCTATTTCTTGGAAAATGCCATTGAAATTCTGATGGAGATCACATTAAAGCTGTATGTAGCTTTGGGTAATGTGGCCATTTTAACTATGTTGATTCTTCCAATTCATGAATATGGAATATTTTCACATTTCTTTGTGTCCTCTTCAGTTTCTTTTAATAATGTCTTATAGTTTTCAGTGTATAGGTCCTTCACATTCTTTTTTAAAGTTCATTCCTAGGTATTTTATTCCTTTGGTTGCAATTGCAAAAGGATTTTTTGTTTTTCATTTCTTTTTCTGAAATTTTATTGCTAGTATATAGGAATGCAATGGATTCTTGTACCTTGATTTTATGTCCTGCAATTTTAAGGTATTTGTTTATTGTTTCTAATAGTTTTTGTTTTTGTTTTTGTTTTGGTGGAGTCTCTAGGGTTTTTTCCATATAAAGAATCATGGTCTCTGCCAAATGTGACAATTTGAGTTCTTCATTCTCAATTTGGATGCCTTTTAGTTCTTCCTCTCACCCGAGTGCTCTGGCTGGGACTTCCAGTATTATGTTGAATAACAGTGGTGAGAAGGGGTGCCCCTGTCTTGTTCCTGATCATAGAGGAAGAGTCTTTAGCCATTGAGTATGATATTTACTAAGGATTTCTCCTAGATGGTCTTCTTTATGTTGAGGTACTTCCTTTCTGTGTTCATTTTATTCAGTGTTTTGATCACAAATGGAGGTTGTATCTTATCAAATGCTTTTTCTGCATCTATTGATATGATCATACAGCTTCTTTATTTTGTGTATGTGGTGTATCACACTGATTGATTTGCATATGTTGGACCACCCTTGTGGTCGTAGAATTAACCCCACTTGATCATGATGTATAATCTTTTTAATGTATTGTTGTATTTAATTTGCTAGTATTTTGTTTAGGATTTTTTATCTGTATTTATCAGAGATATTGGTCTGTAATTTTATTTTTCTGTGTTATACTGAGCAGGTTTTGGTATCAGGGTAATGTTGACCTCATAAAACGAATTAGAAATATTGCCTCTTCTTCAAATTTTTGAGAGTTTGAGGAGCACAGTTATTAAATCATCTTTGAATATTTGGTAGAATTCACTGGTGAAGCCCTCTGGTCCTGGACTTTTGCTTTTGGGGAGGTTTTGGATGATAGTTTCAATTTCCTTACTGTTGATCAGTTTATTTAGATTTTCCAGTACTTTGTGATTCAGTCTAGGAAGGTTATACAGAGGGTGCCAAAATATGTATACACATTTTAAGAAAGGAAAAAACTGTATTAAAATTGTAATACTCAATATGTACCAATAACAAAAGATGAACATAAGTCAAGTTTGACTTCTGCTGTTACAAGAGGTGCTCAAAGTAGTGACCATCAGTATTCATGTAATACATAGATAACACCGCTTAAAATCTGTATACATTTTTTTGGCACGTCAGTATATTTCTAAGAACTTGTTTATTTCTTCTAGGTTATTGAATTTGGTGGCATATGCATGATCCTTTGTATTTCTGTGATATCCCTCATAACTTCTCCTCTTTCATTTCCGATTTTGTTTATTTGTGTTTTCTCTCTCTTTTTAGTGGGTTTAGCCAGAGGGTTGTCAATTTTATTAACCTTTTCAAAGAATCAACCCTTTGTTGCATCACTTCTTTTCTATTGTCTTTTTTTTCTCCATTTCATTTAATTCTGTTCTAATGTTTATAATTTAGATTTTAAATAGCATTTTCTATTATGTGGGGCCCAACAATTAATTTCACACACTCGTCCTAGAAAATGTGCTACATATTTCATTGCTGAGTATCACTATGGTCACCTTAGAAGTACTCCCTTTGGGAAGCTGTGCACCAATGCCAGCACCTAGTCCACCCTTCAAAGCTATTTTGGAACTGTTTTTCTGGAATGGCCACCAGAGCTGTCATTGTCCCCAAAATCTGACAGTTAAGTTCATGAACTTGCCACTATGCATTTACGTTGGCAGCACTGTACAAACAACTTGGTAAGGTATTAAAACCTTGGTAAGGTATGACGACAGATGAGTTTGCAAAATTAATTATCCAACCTTGGATATGCCCAGATAAAGTATTTTCTGTATACTCTTCTAAATTACTATCTTCTACATCTACACGGAAGATGTGACCTGAATTACCACTTTTTGGACTTTATTGTTTTGAGTGTGTGTGACTTAATATTATATACATTTTGGAAATTGTATAAGTTGACCTCTTGAAAAAAGTTCTGTTACCTTCTTGATATAATATTTAAAAAGCTATTCAATAAGTCTTAATTATATTATGCAAATACTTTATATCCTTAATTTTTTTTTTTTTTGGTCTATTTGATTTCTTAAAAACTGTTAAAATCTCACAGTATCCATGTATTGGTGTCATTTGTTACTTGTATTGCTAGCAGTTTTAGCTCCAGCTACTTAATGATACAAGTAAACATTTATGACTATTGATCTGCCTTGTAAATTGCATTTTTATCTGCATAAAATAATTCTGTTGTCCTATTTTAAGGTATTTTTACTTGCATTCTACAGTGCTTGACATTCCTTTTGCAGGCCCTGGCTTAACTTGTTTGCCATGGACTGGTACTTCTTTGCTCTTTCTTTTGCATTTAGCCCACATATGTAATTTTGTTTTAGTGTAAACAGCATCAGGTTGCATTTTGACCCAATCTCGGAGTCTCTGACCTTTATTTGGGGCACTTAAAAGATTTACCCTTATTGCCAGAACTCATTTTTTGGGGTTTACTTCTACCATTTTGTTGTCCTGTTTCCTCAGTTGTATTAACTTCCCCCATCCATTTTTTTCACTCTGGGTGACATAACAATGATGTAGTTTAAAGGTCAACCTCCAGCTCTCTAACTAGCTGTGGGCATCATGTCCAATAGGCAGAGTACATTTTGAGGTACAAGATTCACCTGGAGGACATTTAGAGACGTGTGACCCCAGTAACATTGTGGTATATTCTTGTGTGAGCATTAGATGAAAGAAATTCAACCAGGGGACACGGTTGAAAAGCTTCTTGCCATATAGAAAGAGAACTAGAGAAAGTGGGTTGCTTTTTTAGAGATTCTAGATCAGAATCCTAAACAATACATAGGTCTCAGGAACTCAAAGAGCTATGAAAAAAATTCCAAAATTGGACTCCGTTCCTCCCTAAGGTCATGAATTCACCATCATTTGGAATTTGCAAGAAAAACTGGACAATATCAGAATGCACTTGACCTGAGTCACATTTTGAGCAGGGGCTGCAACTCATTGATACCCCAAATCACTCAAAATTCTGAAGGCCTGTTAGTACTTGAGAAATAGTGACATTGACAAAATCCTAGTTTCTTCTAAATTTCTTATCTTTTAAACATCTGAGGTGAGAGTTCTCGTTTTGATTCTATAGAATAGCTTTCAAAATAGAGTCCCATGCCCAAGCACCCTCTGAGGGTATGTGGTTTGTGTGAAGGTCCATATCAATACAAGTCTACACAGACAGGGTTGTTAACGCTGGCTGAATATTAGAATCAGCCAAAGTACTTTAAAAATCACCTATGTCTAGTTACTGCTCTGGGTGTTCGATTTAGTCTTGCTGGGGTTAGAACTCCAGCATTCTTTGTTAATAATTTCCACGGGTGATTCTAATCTGCAACCAAGGTTAAGAATCACTGGTATAGAGGATGTTACCATGGATTTCCAGGGAGCAAACATGGCAGACGTTTGGGCGTTGCCTCTGGCACCCCTGTTGCCTCACCTTCTGGCCCCAGCCCCCATTTGTTAGGGAATGCATCTCTTCTGTCTTTCTACCTTGCAGCTTTGGAGGCGTTGGCTCCATGATTTCCAGGTGGAGCAGCTCTCTCAGACTTCCATCAGCACCCACATCCTCTAGGCCCAACAGAAAGTGTTAGGACTTCTTGGAAGACATCCTCATTCACCTGGATTCTAACCTGCCCAGAGGCTGGAGATGTTGGGAGTTGCCCCGGATTCTAAGCCTGAAGTCTGTGCAGAGAAAGGTAAGGTTTAATGATGGAGAGAAGCTGAATTTTGATGACAGTGTTTGAGCTGTGCATTTAGTCACACTGATGGTCACTGTTCTCCTCCTTTCATAGATGGGGAGAGGGAGGCCAGCTGAGGTTGGTTTCGTTGCCCCAAATTCTGCACCTCAGCAGAAGAGATGGATGTGAGTCCCTGAAGGTCAGACTTCAAAAGGTAGGGAACTTGGGCTCTACTGTACTGCCGTCGTGAAACTGGCGGGTCTGAGTTTGTTAAGAGGATTTTATGCTCGTTGGGCCGTGCTTGTGTTCTGTGTGACCGACACTTACCACCATTGCTCAGGCTAATTTAAGGTTTTTGTCAACTTGCTTGCTTGAGTTTTGCTCAAAAAGAAGGGTCTTAACTATCGTAGAACATTAATGCACGTCGCTGAAATTGTCCTCTCTTCGAGTTTTTCTCAGGTATATTGTTGCTGGTGCCCCAAATGTAAGACCATAACAGAGAATAGGGAAGATATAGAATGCTTTGGGAAGACAGGGAAGAAAAAGCCAAGACACAATCAAAGGTGGCCAGAGTCTCTGGGGACTGTGTTTTGTACCCTTCGAGGAGCTTCCTGATGCCATTCTAATAGAATCTCAAAATAACCCTATTGGATGTGGGGGAGGGGGGAGGGGAAACTAGGACATAATAACAACACGGACTGAAGGAACCCTTACTGTGCCATTATGTGACTGGGATGGGATTTGAGTTCCAAACACAGGTGTTTTCTGTCACAGGCGGTGGCTGCAAAGCCCCTCTCCTCCATCACGGTTATATTTTGCTGATAAGCGGAGTCTTTATGAATCATAAGACGATCAGAGTTATCTTGAAGATTATCAGGAGATTTTCTGTTCTTTGGCTGATACTTATCAGGCTGACCTTGAACCTACTCAGAAATGGCAGGCAGAGTTGTTCTCGGGTTCTAGGAGCTGTGAGTCAGGCCTGAGCATTCCTTCAAAAAGAAAGGAAAATGTTAAAGTCAGGTTTCTAGAGTTCCCCAGCTTTCAGATTCGGGGTGTTTAATTCCAACAGACTCAGATGGGAGGGGATATACCTGTATACTGTTCCCACAAGCCCTTGGGTGGGCTCATCTGGTATTCCACAGTGATAGCATTCGATTGTGACGATCCTCCTGGTGGCTTCTTTCTAAGTGGTGATTAAAAGTACGAGAGGCATGTCGAAGCGTTAACACACCAGACTTTACAAACCAGTTTAATAAACCTGAGCGGTCATGGGAAACTCCATTCAACTAGCTGGTCGGCAGGATAACATGGTTAACCAAGGTCAAGGCCAAATTCGACCTGGAGCCTGGAGTCTGGGTCTCACTTCCCAGCGGTAAGACTGCTCACCTTCTCATGTCTAATTGCAGCCATCAGTTTAATCCCTAAGGAATGATTATGTCCAATTGGTTTCCGTCTGTCTGCATTTATAAATGTCATTCTGCCCAGCATGTGTTGTAACGATTAGCTGTGCCTCATCGTTTTGTTAGCGTGAATCAATAATGTGGGATTCTTGGCTCGCTGAATTTTTAAAGTCATCTGTGAATCAATGTAAGCTATTTGTGCAGCACCCCTTATAACATGCTAATTTGATATCATTGGATAAAATGCCTAGTTTGCAAAGACAGATATTGAAAAATTTAAGATTAGTTTAAAGTTTAGCTTAAGCTATAGAAGAGAGATGCTATGTTATTTTGTTGCTACACGTGCATGGGTTCCAGTCCTGAGAGAGTGGTGAAATTAAATTATCAAAGTTAATAATAGGTTCTGGTCCATGAAAATGCAAAACAAAGCCCCCTGCATGGAACCTTCATGATGGACCCTTCAAAATATCCATCGATGACTCAAAAATGCCTGTGTCTTGGCGGGGAAAGTAAGGGTGCTGGAATTGCATCCTCCGTAGAAAACGAGGGGAGGGTAATGCATTTCCCCAAATTGCACTGTAACGGACGCTCATCTTTCCCCAAAGGAGGTGGAAAGCAAGCAGGACTTAGTGGCACTCCCTCGTTGTTCAGTTTTCCCCCCATAGCAGAGAATTCACAGTCAGGTTATTTGATGGTCTGAACTTTAATGGAGCCAAACTCTTCCTAAGCCTGTGGAAATGGGCATTCATCTAATGCTATTATTAATCAGTAAAAGATGCCCTATAAAATAGTCAACTTCATTAGTTGTGAAAGACAACAATTTATCATATTAATAAGCACTAAAAATATTAAAGCTGTTGAGGATGGGGTGATTTACTGCTGGGAGGTGGATAAATTATTGCAACAATAGCTTTCTGACAAGCTATTTCATAGAGGTACCTAATGGCTTACAATGATCTTACGCTTTTAACCTCATAAATTCAGTTTTGGGGAAACAATTAAAATGATGGGCAAATTTTTATGCTTAAGTATGTTTCTTGCCATTGTTAATTCAAATAACAAAAAATGTGAAAACAGTCTAAACATCTAACAAAATGAATGATTGTAATAATTATAATCTCTCTCTATGATAAAGTATCCTAGATTCCTAAAAATAAGGGTTTGCAAAAATTTGTAATTTCCTGGAGAAATGTTTAAATATCATCTTAGATGACAAAACCAAGATATAGGGTTATATGCATGATATAACTTTATGTAAAAAATACATTTTGGGAAAGATGCTAGAAGTTAGTACACTGGGATGTTAACAGTCATTCAGTCAACAAACACTGGATGTCAGGCACTGTTCTAGAACCAGAGGATACAGTGATGAACCAGACATGTCCCTGCCCTCACAAAGCTTACGTCTTAGTAGGAAACATAGGCACTGTGTTATAGTGATAAGAGTTATAAAGAAAATAAAATACAACAATTCAGTGGAGTGGTGTCAGTAGTGAGAGGCAGGGTGGAGGAATTCAGATAGACTGTCATGAAAGTGTCTCCAGAGAGGTGGTTTTTAAGCTGATCTGAAGATAGGGAGTGAGAGACGATCTGGCCAAAGAGTGTGCCAACTAGAGGGATGAACATGTACGCAGGTAAGGAGAGTTGGGAACATTCTAGAAATATAAAGAACTACTGGACCCTCCTAGGTGGGGAATGAGTAGGCACAGTCCAAAGGAAGCAGGTCTTGGAGGCCAGAGTGAGGCATTTAGATCTCATGTACGAGTATGTGCATTGGAACGCCATCGGAGGGCTTGGCGCAGGCGAGTGACCTAACATGATTTACATTTTAAAAACACCCTTGTAGATGCCTTTGGAAATATAATCCATGGGTCCAGAGTGAAAACAGAAATCAGTTAAGTGGCATTTGCACGTTTCCTTTAATTCAGCAAACCTACTTCTGGTCATTTATCACATGGATATAATTGCATGCATGAAAATGCTATATACAAGGTTATTGTAGTGTCATTTGAGGGAGCACAAGACTGGAAATGACCCAGTTGGTAAAGGACAGGGTGCTGGTTAAATAAATTCTCTTGCAGTCATATAATGGAACACTGAGCAATTAAAAAGAGGACAAGAAGGCTGTCTCCAAGTATACAGCAAGATCACCAAGTGGTGTGGTAGAGTAAGAGAACAAAATGTGCTAACATTTGTGTGAAAACTTTTGCATGAAGACTCTGTAAGGACACCCACAAAAACTAAAATTTGGTTATCTGTGAAAAGTATGGATTGAAACGGGCCAAAGGATGGGGTGTACATATTTTGATCTGGTTTGATATTTGATCATGTGTACCATCTTTTCAAACAGAATTCAAATAGAAAATGGGACTTGGTGGCAATCCGGGAAGGGGAAATGGAGATGCCACAGTGGTGGCATTGGAGATAGAGAGAAGTTGATAGAATTGGGATGTGTCCTGTATGCTGAGCCTACGAATTTTGATTGAGGGTTTGGCTGTGAGCTGTAAGAAGAAATCAAAGGTGATTCCTTGGATTTTTGTCTTGAGAATCTGGGTGACTACAATAATTCCTGGATTGGGAGGAATGGAGTGGGAGGCAATTTTGGAAGGAAAATCATTAATTCCTTTTCAACCCTGTTAAGTTTGAGATGATAATACACCCAAGTAGAGATTAGGTAGCAATTGAATGGAGGAGTCTGAAGATGAAGGTCGACATTGGACCTGGAGATCTAAACTTGAGAGCCATCAACACATAGGTGTTTTTTTAAGCCATGGGGTTGGATGAGATCACTCACTGGCTGAGGAGTGTAGTTGGAGAGTGAAGGCTTCCCAGGACTAAGCCTTGTGACACTTAATCTTTTAAGTCGAGTAGAATAAGAAGATCCAGGAAAAGAGACTGAGAAGATGGGCTCTGGGGTTAGGAGGGAAACTAAAATTTTGTGGTGACACATTAGTATTTCAAGAAATACAAAAAGTATTTCAAGAACTGAGTGGTTATCTATGTCAAATGTTGCTGAAAGATAAAACAAGAGAAGCCACCCTAGAATTTGTCAATACGATGGCCATTGTCGATTTAGAGACGGGCCATCCACGGATTGAGGGAGTGGTCTGAAGAAAGAATGTACAATGGGGGGGGTGCATTAAGAAGTAGAAATGGCGATTAAAGATTACTCTTTCCAAGAATTTATCTTTGAAAAGGAGGTAGGAAATGAGAAAATGTTTAGAGGGACGTGACGATCAGGGCTTTTGTTTCTTTTCTGTAAAATAAGAAATACTGGGACATAATGGTTTGCCAGTAGGAATGGTGAAGTAGAAAGAGAGAAACTCATGGTGCGGGGGGAGGAATGGGAATTTCAGGACCCCAGACAAGTCTTCGAGGGGATGAGAGGAGACATGACACAGAGCCAAGTGGACAGGTTGGCCTTGATCTGAGTCCAGCTCTTTCTCCATTGTCAGTGTGGTTTCCACTGGAAGGTCAGGTGAATGGGATGTTGTGGCCTCAATTCTCCTCTGAGAAATAGTGCCAATAGGGTGCACACCAGTCAGTACCAGTGCTGGAAGGCACACTGATACTCTCAGTGTCACACTAGACATTTTGGTTATGTTTTCATTCTATGTGTCTCCCAACTATTGCACATTAATCATTTTCTAAAATAATGCTAACATGCTTATATTGGTGTCCTGTCCTACTGAGTCAACGTCAGTAATGGAAACGCAACCCGGAATGGGACCCAGAACCCCTTAGGAGTGTGGAGACTTCTTCCGCACCAAGGACACAAGCCTCCTAGCGTCAGCGCGCGCACAGGATTTGGGCACAGGATTGCCACCGCTCCCAGACCCACCACGTGGCGGGGAGCCGAGCCCTGGGACACCCCACTCCCCACCTGCCAAGAACAAGGTGGGGCTCTCCCTTGGCGGTGTCGCTGCGGCTTGTGTTGTGTGAGGCACTGCTCCGTGTCTTCCGGGAACCCGGTGTGTTGGCGCCAGCTTGGAGCAGAGCAGGGGCAATTAGAAGCCGGGGCCCAGAGGAAGGCCTCCGGGCCCCTGCGATGCCAGGAGAGCCGCAGATCACGTTAGGGTGCACTGTGGGCTTGGGCTCTGAACATGTGGGCTCCCTCTTTTCATAATGCATCTCGTTAGGAACACGGGCTATTGATGCACCCGGACGAATCAGATGCGCGCTCCGCAGGCGGCTTTGCTCTTCGGTCGTTCCTTCAGCAGAGGGAGGAGAAGCAACCCTGGAAGCCTGTTTCTCATATTAAAAATTTCCCTTCTCTGGCTCCAGGGAAGGAGATCAGAAATGGGGAGTGGGGACAGGAGGAGAAGCAAGTCCCAGCAGGCTCCCGTGCTGAGCCAGGCAGCTCCCAGGGCTTATTTACTCCTGTTTACTGCTGCTAAGGTGGGTCTCAGCCCTGTTTGCACAAGGGGGGGGGGCTCCGGCAGGTTGTGTGACTTCTCGGAGTCACACAGCAAAGGAATAGCCCGTTGATACCTGAACTCAAGGCTTTCTTCCTGTGGCTAGCAGCCATGCCTCTGCACCAGGGTTTCTCATCCTCAGTATGATCAACATTTTGTATTAGATGATGATGACGATGGTGTGTGTGTGTGTGCGTGCATGTGTGTGAGTGTGTGCATGTGCGCGTGCACGTGTGAGTGTGTACGTGCACGTGTGCACACGTGTGCATATGCGTGTGTGTGTGCGTGTGTGTGCATGTGTATATGCATGTGTGTGTGCATGTGCGTGTGCACGTGTGAGTGTGTACGTGCACGTGCGTGTGTACGTGCACGTGCGTGTGCACGTGCATGTGTGTGCGTGTGTGTGCATGTGTATATGCATGTGTGTGAGCGTGTGCACGTGTGAGTGTGTACGTGCACGTGTGTGTGCACGTGTGCGCATGCACGCATGTGCATGTGTGTGTGCGTGCGTGTGTGAGCGTGTGCATGCGTGTGTGTGCATGTGTGTGCATGTGTGTGAGCGTGTGTGTATGTGTGTGTGAGTGTGTGCATGTGCGTGTGCACGTGTGAGTGTGTGTGTGCATGTGCGTGTGCACGTGTGCGCATGCACGCGTGTGCATGTGTGTGTGCGTGCGTGTGTGTATGTGTGTGCGTGAGCATGTGAACACGCTTGCTTGCTGGGGAGGGGGGCTTCCTGTAGGGTATTTATCATCATCCAGGTGCAGCAGCACCCCCTCCCCAGTTGTGATAACCGAAAATATCTCCAGACATTGCCAGAGGTGCCCTGGGTAGGGGCTGTGGGGACCGCCCAGGCCGAGCAGCACTGGCCTCCATCACGCTGCCTGAAGGATGCATGGACAGCTCACAGCCCAGCAGCGCTTCCCGGATGGCGATCACAGGTCGGACGTGCGAGGGCTCCGCACATCCACTCTTCCACGCCCCCCTCCTCAGTGTCCATCGGTGGTTACTGACCGTCTGCCCTAAAGCAGGCACTTGGCTAGGCACCGGGGTAAGGAGGGGAATGACGCATCGTCCCTGGGATGTGTACTCTGGTGGAAACGGGTCACTGAGTGTGACATCATGGCAGCTCCGAGGAGAGAGATTCATCCGAGGTTGGGGATCAGGTCGCAGAGAAGAAAGGGTCCGCTAGGTATGCAGGATGACGAAAAGATGACTTCAAAGTTAGCCTTATCTTACAGGCTTTTGCACAGGGGTAATTCTGGGTGTCTCACAAATAAATCCTTAGTGATCCAGCTGACAGGATTTGCTTTTAAGTGTTTTGTTGAGATACACACAGAGCAAATTGCACATTTCTTACATGTACAACTCGATGAATTCTTACACACATTTACACCCGTGCACCCACCATGCAAGGTCAGGACACAGAACATTTCCATCACCCCAGACGTTTTTCCTTACGCCTCCTAGTCAGGAGGAACCATCATTACATCAGACACGATGCGAGGGCTGTCCGCAAAGTATCCAGCCATGCAATATGAAAAACAGAGGCACTTGTGGTGGGAGCTTTTCTGGACAGCCCTCCTACAACTGCTGTCACCAGAGGCAGTTTTGCCAGTTCCTTAGCTTCACGTAAATGGAATCCTGAACTTGTGTGCAGTTTTGCGTGTTACTAACGAAGCTGCCTTAGGTGGATGGAAGCACTTCCTTCGTGGGCATATTCCTACTATATGGAATTGCTGCACCATCGAGTAGGTAAATGTTTAGCCTTAGGAGATGCTGGTGGCTTCTATCCAAAGAGCCTGCACAATTTAGACCCCCACCAACAGCCCCTGAGCATTCTGGTTGCCGCCAGGCTTCTGAAGGCATCGCAGGTGAGCAGCGTGCGTGAGGCGGGGGGTGAACCCTGAGGTTGCAGGCAGCAGGGCAGGGCATGCGTTTGGAAGAAGGGTGACATTCCTTCTATCCTGCTGGCCTAGGCTTTGTCACAGTCCCCACACCTGGCTACCTGGGTGCTGGAAGAGAGCTCGGTGGTGACGAGCTGGGTGAGTCTCCTCCCTGACCCCGAGATGCTGGTGGGATTTAAGAGGGAAGCCAGGGTGGAAGCCTCTGCCTGTCCCGTTTCTTCTCCGTAGGAGACACAGGTCTGAGGTCACTCGTCTAATGCAGCAAAGGCACACAGCTCTTCGAGGTGCCTCCGTGTCACTGTGCAGAGAGCTCTGGGGCTTCTGTCTCAGCTCCACTGTGGGCCCAAGGAGAACCAACCTGAACTGTCCAAGGTCATGTCCTTGTTCACAGTTCTTGCCTTGCCCTCCTCTTGGAGTTGTGGACAGTGTGTGCGTGAAGAGATGGCCTTTTTCCAAGGTGTAGTTGGGCCGCCCCTGCTGTTCAACCCGAGGGTGGGGGTCAGGGAGAGCTATAAGGACAGAAAGCACGGGACTGACAGTAGCACCCTCAGTCACATACCACTGGAGGGTCTAGGTTACGCACTTCGCCGTTCTGGTCCTTGGTGTCCCCATCGCTAAAAGCATATCTTGGACCAGATAACCTCTAAGGTCATTCCACTGGAGGCATTGGGTGGTGACAGTGTAAGTGACCTCAAACCGGTCCCCGTTATTTGCTCAGACCCCATGAGAGAGAACCGTGTTGGCTTTTACTGAGTACCAAGAAGTGTCCTCAGCACTTCACATGTGTCCGATTGCTTATTCCTCACAACCAACCTTATGAAAAAGGCACCATTATTATTTGCATTTGACTGATGAGGAAACTGAGGCACAGAGAAGTGAAAACTTACCCGCAGTCCCAGAGCTGGTGAGTGGGGAGAACGCTTGACTGTGCGGCTCACCGTAGGGGGGTTTAGGGAAACAGCCCAGGCACCAGGCACCCCTCGTTGCCGTTCACTGTCTGTGCACTCAGGCAAGTGCCTCACGCCCTCTGCGTTGCTGCTTCCACGTTAAAACGAGGGCGACGCTTTCTATCTCACAGGGATAATTCGTAGAAATAAATGGGTGCCCAAGACAGCGCTCAGGACGTGTTAGCGTCAGCCCAGGTGGAAGTGAAGCAGGGTGCCCGGAGGTGACCTCACCTCCCGTCTCCCTGCCCCCGAGAACATTCTCGGAGTAACGCCGCGCTGCAAGCTGGGGTGCGCGGTAACGTGGCGGCTCGCGGGGGACGCGGGAGTCCAGCCGGACTCGCATTGTTTATCAGGCCCCACCGGTGTTCCGACCCTATCATCAGAGTAATAACTGCTTCTTTTAGAGATTGGAAACTGGAGAAAAATGAAGCAAAACAAGTATGCAGAATGTTCACATCCAGGCACAACTACTGGTGATGTTTTATTTTCTCCCTTATGCTTGCTTTTAAAAAAAAACAACAAAAGACGAAACCATATTGGGTATAAAGTTTTGTACTTTGCCGTTCCAACTCAATAATATACCATAAGCAGTCTTCTAGGGTAACTCTTTGTAATCATCCTTAACTGCTGTGGAATATTCCATTCTTTCTGTCATGATTTACTTACGCCCATGCTGTTTCTAAATGTTCCACTATTATAAAAATGCTAAGATGACCACAATTTCAAACACAAAATTGGTCCAAGCTTCTAGTAATTTCCCTAGGGCATAGATCATCGTAAGGGCTCGTGATAGGCATTGCCAAATTGCTTTTCAGAAATGTTTAACCAAGTTATATTCCCCCCAAGGGAATGAGATGTCTCCCTACACCCATGCTAATAGTGATAATTATGAGATTTAGAATCTTGGTTAACTGGATTATAAAAAAATAATCTTACCTCATTCTTTAAATGTATAATTCTCTGATCCAAAATGTTGGCTATGTACTTATATCATTTTATTTTTTGAATTTTTTTTCCAGTCTTATTATGACATCTATCAAAAGTATGTGTATGTATAATTTGAGTTACCATAATAAGAATGCAATAAACACTAATTTGTTCACCATCCAGTTTACGAAACGGTGCATTGTTGCACCTCAAAAGTCTCCTGGGTGCCTCTCCTAAGTGTATTTTTTTTTCTTCTTTCCAAGGTAGCTAATTCTGACGTTGGTGGTAGTTGTTTATTTGCTTTTCCTTATACTTTTACCACCGATTCTAAAACCCGAGTTTGTTTAATCTGGTTTTGAGCTTTATATAAATGCTATAATGGTGGGAATTTTTTGTGGCTTATTCACCCCAAATTAACATCGATATTCATCTGTGTAAAGCTGTATACTGAAATTCACTCCTTTTCTGTGCTGCATAGTATTCCATTGTGTGCACATGATTCTCTAGTGGAGCTGTTGACTCACGGGTATGTGCAGGTTCACCTTTATTTGGTGATCTAATAGGTTCTTATTTCATTTTTGTGTATGTTGTAAATATACCTTCCAGGTTATTTGGCTCCTGACTTTAGGTACCCTCTTTCTGACAATTAGAAATTATTTTTATTCTAATATGTGAACTTTTCTTTTGTGACTCCTTCATTGCTTCAATGTCCAGGAAGTTTTCTGTCACCGTTCAGTGGAATTTTTTCTCATCATGTTGTTACATTCTGTTGTTCTTTTCATTTTCTGTATTTGAGCCTTACGTGCAGCGGGTGTTTAACCCTTTATACCATTTGGAATTTGTTTTGCTAAAACGGGAAATGTTTGGTTTAGCTCAGTTGCTAGCCAACGGCTTTTTGAAGCGTTCTCAAATGATGCCTCTGTGTCAGGTCTAGGTCTGTTGCCTCTCAACCCCGACACCTGTCCTAACGTAGTCCCTGTGGCACCACAGCTGGGAGCCTGTGACTACATTTCCCAGGGTTCTTTGCTAGCTGGTGTCAGTGTCCGCCAATGCGAAGCAGTCACATGGGGTTAACGGGTGGGGGCAATGTGAAAGTGATCTTCCTGTGTGGGGCCGCAGGAGTACTGCTAGGCCTTTGGTGACACCCTGTTTCCTGTGTTAATCCCCCAGCCGTGGAAGGGGTCGTGTTCGTCTGCGAGCAGCGTGCCTCCCTCCCCGTTGTTGTTCTGCCTTTTGGGTACATCCGCAGTCAGTTCCCTGCATTAAACTCCTCTCTGAAATACCGCTAGTGCTTCCTGTTTGCCGGTGCGGGCACTGATTGATAAATCTTCCTCTCCCTGGGTTTGCAATGCCAACATTTGTGTGTGTGTGTGTGTGTGTGTGTGTGTGTGTATGTGTGTGTGTGTGTGTGTACATGCGCATGTGTGTGTGTGCGTGCGCGTGTGTGTACATGTGCGTGCGTGCGCGCGTGTGCGCGCGTGTGTGTGTGCGTGTGTGTGTGCGTGTGTATGTGTGTATGTGTATGTGTACATGTGCGTGCGTGTCCGCGTGTGCATACGTGTGTGTGTACATGCGCGTGTGTGCGTGTGCGTGTGTGTACATGTGCGCGCGCGCGTGTGCGCACGTGTGTGTGTAAGTGTGTGTGTACATGCGTATGTGTGTGTGTACGTGTGTGTGTGTACATGCATGTGTGTGTGCGTATGTGTGTGTGTACGTGTGTGTGTACATGCGTGTGTGTGTGCGTATGTGTGTGTACATGTGCACGTGTGTGTGGTGGTGCTTCCCTGGCCGGGAATCGAACCCAGGCCGCGGCGGTGAGAGCGCCAGAGCCTAGCCACTGCACCACCAGGGAACCCCTATATATTCTGATTGATCTTTTTGCCAATTCTTGCATGTACTTAGCATCCTAAGTATTATTGCTTTGACACACATTTCAATGTCTCAACGTGTAAATGTCCCCTCCTTCATTTCTCATGTGGTTTTCACTATTCCCAGTTACTTAGGAAACTGGGCTTTTATGAAAAAATACTTTGAAAGGACCATTGACTGTGCTCTGTCTACTATTATCTTTTCCCTCCGCCCTGGTGAAGCCGACAGTACGCCTAAGAGACGCTAACGTGCTTCATTGTGGAGAATCCCAGAAACGGTCGTATGTACCCGCGGGCACACACTGTGCCTCCCCTCATGTGGGTGGAGTAGGCAGTCGTATCTGGGTACACAGGTGACCAGTTGTCATCCATTAAGAGTGGCTCTTCCCCGCCACCTCTGGGTCACCCTACTGGGAGAAGAGTCTGCAGAGCTGTCATCGCTAACAATGAAAGGGGATCTTGTTTTCTCTGAGTCAGCCCGGCTAATAATGCCCAAGGTCAGCAGAGAGATTTCCTGCAAGACCGTGCAGTTTCTCAGTAACCCTATTAGGGCTCGTTGGATGAAACAACTTTGGGGAAATGACGGGATCATTATTTTAAACACCGGGCAACCCTAGCAGGAGACGGCCGTGGAATACGCTCTCCGTGCTTTGGTAACTACCGAAAGGAAGGGAATTGGAGAAGGTGCCTCCTAGCGCCTCTTTATTTATGTTGTTGTAGTGGGGGGCTCTCATAATACTATGATGACACCCCTGAAGTCGTCCCAGGGGGTTCACTTCTCACTCTTGTATTACACCTGCTTTGTTTGGAGACAAGGGCTGCTTCCGGGTTGGAAGTGCCAGCCGCAGGGGAGTCTCTGGCACTGTCTCCCACGCGGGTGGCTTTGCGTATAAGACCTCTTAGGAGCATGCAAGCACTCTCTGAGACCCCCGGGCTCTGCGCCCTGGAGAGTCAGGCACACTGAGGACTCTTAAAGGGGACGTGGGGAAGGAATCGGACTGACATGGGAGCAGGAGCCAGGCCGAGAAAAGTCTCGGATGCCATCAGAGGGAGGATTTTCTCGTAAAGGTGACAGGTTATTCTACCGGCCACCAGGGGAATACTGAAATATTTTCTGTAAGACGTCGCTGTTTAGAACGGACAGTTTATTTTCTGGGCAGCGGTGTGCACTGAGGCTGCTCTGACCACCCAGTGCAAACATTGGTACCCATTTGCTGGCGAGGGGCATCAGGCCAAGAGGGCTCTTTGTGTACCCTGGTGGCAGCTGTGTGGCTTCAGGCACGTCACTGACTCGCTGAGTCTGATTCCTTGCTGGAGGAGATTCAGCGATGGCTAACTGCTGCCCCAGCTCCAGGACTGTGCATGCCTCAGAGGTCTTTCTAGAAGCCTGCAGAACAGTTGCTAAACCTTGTGGAGTACTAACTGAGCACCAGCCATCAAGCTAGACACTTTGCACCCATCGGCTCAGGAGCTGCTCCTCGGAAGCTCCGAGCAGCAGCTGTGTCTCCTCCTCTCCACAGATGAGGAGACCCAGGCCCAGAGGGGCTGAGAGATGCGCCTAATGCGCAGCTTGCACGCAGCTGTCAGACCCAGCTCTGTCCATCTGCAAAGCCCACAGCCCCTGGGCTCCAGGAGTCAGAACATCCAGGGTTTGCAGAGTGCGGCCCCCAGCGCCGGGCGCTCCAGCAGGAGAACGCCAGCGTCTGCTTCTCCCAGCCACGCGCTCGCAGCTGCTCTGCGGAGGCACCCGAGGGGCTCGGAAGGCCCGTCCTGGGCCGCTGGGGTCCCAGCTGGGAAGCTGTGTCAGTGGATCAGGGGGCGGCTTTGTGCAGCGGGTCAGGGGCATGTTTGTGGGGCTGGCTGTCCGGGGTCAGGTCGGGCCGGACTTGCTCCTCGGACACCAGAAGACACGCACCACCGGACGGAAACGCGCCGACAGGCTCGCCTGGCCGCACCTGGTTGCCTAGCAACGGCAAGTGACACGCTGCCAACCCCGAGATCAATCGCAGCGGGGAGATCAGAGTTAAGCAATTAAAAGTTGTAGTTATTTATTTATTTATTTATTGCCTTTTCCTTTTCTTCCCCTGATAATTTCATTGGTCCCGGCTGCCTGTAAGCATGCACTAAGCAGCCTGGCGGGGCGCAGGGGCGCCCGTGTGCGTGACACCGCCCGTCTCCCTCCTGCGACCGCAGGGCACATGCTCGTCCCGTGCCCGCCCAGCCCGGAGGCTAATTCCATTAAAGTGGAGGTGGCTGCAGTGTCTGGGCGCCTGAGCTTCGCGGTGACGTGCGCCGTTCTCCTGGCGTTAGGGCCACGTCTGTCTGTCATCGCCGCGTGTCAGTGCTGCCCCCTGCCAACTCTGACACCTGGAACACGCCTGGCACGTAGTAGGTGCTCAGTACACGGACTGAGCGAACGGTGAGTGAGTGAGTGAGTGAGTAAGACAGACCTGGGGCACATTGTGAAGCTAAGGGACAGCCACACAGGTGGCCCGGGGCCACTGAATTGTCAGATGGTAAATACCATCTCAGTGTTACTCACCAGATGTCTTTCCTTCTATCCTCTGTCCACCCTGTCTGCTCAGTGTTCTAGAAGGATTTTAAGTAGCAGCACAGAGTCCAATGTGAGGCTAAAGGGCGAGTGGGCGTCAGAGAGCGTCCCTCTTTCCATTTAGTGTGTCCTTTCCCCGAGCCCGCGTGGCTCCGGCCCCCTGACGCACTCTCGCCCGCCTCGACTCCCTGAGTGTCCTCTGCCTCCTCCACCCATCTCTTGTCACACCTCAGGCGACATAACTCTTCCTACAGCTCCCAAAGTTGCGTAACTTTACTACACAGGTCACTTTATTTTGTGTTCAGAGTGTCGCCCCGGTGGGGAATGTGGGTTGAGGAGATACGGAGACTTGGGCCCTGCTTCACAGATACATTTATTTTTGTGTAAAAAAAAGTGGAACGTACCTCGTTCTGGGAGGAAATAAAAAGACCACGTGGTCTGTGCCAGGCTCTTTGCCTACCCCCGCGGGACCGAGGGCATTTCCGTGCCCATCATGACGCAGGACGTAGAGGACTCGCTCCCTTCCAGTTTCAGACACTCGTGGTTTTGGAAGGACGTTTCTTATCTTTGTTTCAAGTAACTTTTATCCTCCACCCCCCTTGCCTTTTTGACATTTTTCCTAATTGTTCTCCCATGAAATTTTAACACCACCAATATACTGGACGAGGCCAGACAATTTGCAAACTCATTTTAGAAAAGCTGCTTCATACCTCATCACTGAGTGTCACTATGATCCCCTTCGAAGTCCTCCCCTTGGGAAGCCCTGCGCAGACGCCAGCGCCTGGTCCACCCTGCAAAGCCATTTTGGGACTCTTTGTTGGCCATCAGAGCTGTCGTCAGACCCAGAATATGGTCATTAAGTTGGCGAACCTGACACCGTGTGTTTATGTTGACAGAATTGTACAAACAACTCGGTAAGGGGCCATAACCTTGGCAAGGTACAACGACAGCTCTGGTGGCCATTCCAGAAAACAGGTTCCAAAACTGCTTCGAAGGGTGGACTAGGCGCTGGCGTCGGTGCACAGCTTCCCCGGGGGAGTGCTTCGAAGGTGACCGCAGTGACATTCAGCAATGACGTGTGTAGGACTTTTCCTAGGGTGAGTTTGCGAACTTGTCTGACCTCAGATACCGGTTCCTGTAACTGTGTGTGTGTATCTGCTTTACACATGAAAATCATAAGATTGTTTTGTGTGCCCCCCACCTCCACCCCCCCAGAATGGCCTTGAGGATGGCCCCGTCTCCGCCGAGGAAGCCCCTTACAGAGGAAAGGCTTCTACGCTCTCGTCTGACGTTTGGAGCTCAGGAAGCCGCCCGCCGGCCTGACCTTGAAGACAGCGCTCGCTGGGGTGGGGGTGGGGCACATGTAGAAACAGCTAACTTCTTTCTGGACTGAGGTCACCGTCACCTCTCTCTGGCTCCACTCTCGGAGCTCGGCGTCTCCAGCGTCCCCTTGACTCTTGGAGGGCGGCGCCGGTGCACGATGCACCATGCACTGAGCCCGAAGCTTGCGTTTGCAGACGAAGGGAGCGTGGTGGTGAATTCTGCGTGTCGACTTGACTGAACCACGGGGTGCCCAGATGTTTGGTTAGACATGATTCTGGGGGTGTCTGGGAGGGCGTTTCTGGGTGAGAGTCACGTTCGGATCCGCAGACTGAGCAAAGCCCGGCGCCCTCCCTGGCGTGGGTGGGCCTCGTCCAATCAGTCGAAGGCCCGACTCGCACACACTGGAGGATCAAGGGGGAGCTTGCGCACGGCCCCCTGTTGTAGCAGCCTGCATTGTGCCCCTCCCATGTCCCCTCCCACCCCTTACATCCCCCAGCTCCTGTGTGCTCCACTGCTGATGGCTGGCATCTGTGACCATCAGAGGGTCAGTCTTGGTCTGTTGGGGCTACCACACTACACTGAGAACTGAGTTGGTGTCCCCTAGGGCGGTCTACAGCTAATGATTGACTCAGTAGGAGCACACACCCCTAGTCTCCCTGTCTTGTGATGGAACAAACGCCGAGGTGCTACTTAGCTCCACAGGTCCCCGTGAGGTCAGGTGAGGGGTAGGATGGGACCTGAAACCTCACCCTTTCTTACTGCCCTCTACTTCTCTAGCCTGTTTCTCCAGTCTCTTCAAAGCACTTCCTTAATCAATAGCTTGCACTGGAATGCTGGACTCAACATTTGCGGAGATGACCCAAGGAGATGACCCAAGGTGGCCATAGTAAGCTTTGGAACTGTCCTCTAAGAAAAGAGGGAAACCAAGAGTATAATTCACAGGTTTGAAAACTCCACCTCCTAGTGCTAGTCGTGGCCTAATTGTGGCTGAACTAGGCCTCTGCTTCCCCTTCTCTGCAGTAAGGGGACCAACCCTTGAATTTTCCCATCTCCTAGAAGCCAGTTGAGTCCTGGCACACTTGGATTTGTGTGTATATTTATGAATTTGGGTGGCCTACTCCCTAACCTCCGTCCATCTGTCCATCTGTCCATCCATCCATCCATCCGTCCATCCATCCATCCTTTCATCCTTCCATCCATCCATCTTATTTTTTGACTTCCTGGATTCCTCCCAACTACTTATGTTCCAGCAGCCTTCCTGGAATCTGGGCTCACACATGGTTCCTTATATCTCTTTTTGGATTATGGTCTCCAGAAATTTCTCAGCCTACTCATAACAGGTGAAACAGAGTTTGGACAAAGAACTTGGGTAATACCCATAATGAACCTCCTGGGTGCCTTGAGTAGACTGCACGTCTCTTGCACAACTTGTGACTGGTTGTCCTATAGGAAGATGCCAATGTCATATAATTAAATACCAGAAAGGACCTTGCTCAGGCTGTCACTGCAGGGCAGTCTGAGGGTAGGCTGTGCAAATGTACATCAAGGTGCTTGATTTATGTTTGTTTTGTACTATCCAAAGGCTATATATCCTTCATGAATTTTAAGTCTGGTTTTTTTTTTAACTTCGTTTTCTGTAGGGTGAGTTTACTTATTACTTTCTCCAGCCCCACCTCAGTATCCTGAGATGATGTCACAGTGATCCACAGTAAACATTTTGTCATCAAATAGTAGATCTTGCCATTCAGCCCTGAGTTACCCCGCCCCATCGTCCGCTTGCAGCGTGATTTAGCAACTGGAGATCCTAGCTAATCATTGCTTTTGTGCTCTGGTGCTAGAAGCTTCTTATTTTTCAGGGAAGAGCAAAGCATTTGAATGACAAGTCATTCTGATGAGAGTTGACAAATATCTATCAAGACTGGGGAGAGTGAAATCTTTCTGACAACTGTTATTTTTCTTTATCTCCAGCTCTTTGGGGGGTAATCTTTCCTTCAGGGAGATCAAACTCTCCCTCCTGCCCTTGCTACATGAGAGAATGGGTCAGAACTGGATGATTTGCAAGGATTTTTTTCAGATAGAACTTTTCACAAGTCTGTGAGACACGCCATTACAAGAAACAGATCCTGAAGTTCAGCTTTTTCAAGAATGAAAAACTACATATGTCTGCACACACGCTGCCCCTGAACAGATGGGGAGCCCATTGTCTCCAGGAGAAGATTCCTAACTCTCCAAAATTTTTAGCCAAATTACATTTGCAATTTACAGTTGTGGGAGATAGGTAAAATCGTCTCATATCTAACTAGAATAATGCATTTGTTTAGCTGCCCATGTATTTTAAATTACATATAGAATTATAATTTTTCAATAAGGCTTTCTTTTTTTTAACTCACATTTCAGGAAGCGATTTCCTGCCACCTTTTCACATGCATTGCCTGCATGATCTTGCTGGCCCCGTCTGAGTCATTTCCCAGTTTTCCTGAGCGTGCCAGCCTCACTTCCGTCCAAAGTATGTGAGATACCGTCACTTTGAGTTCATGTCACATCCTTGATGTGCAAGGGGAAATTGTATTCCAGGCCACCAGTCCTCGTTTGCACGGATTTGGGACACATCTTCATTTATTGTGACATGTAATGCACCACAGAGATACGTATAAAACATGGAAACAGTTCAGTGGATAATTATAAAGCGAACACCTCTGTCATTGCCACCCAGAGGAAGAAGTAGAATATTTCCAGGTACCCAGAAGGTCAACACTCATTTCCCCTCCCTGGAGGGGACACCGTCTTAACTTTCATGATCAGAAGAGCGTGAACAGTTTTGTTTTGTTAAATATTTGTTCTTGGCTCATCCGTTGACGGCGCAATCCCTGATCTTAAGCTGTTTCATTTTAAAGTGGCCTCACATGTTTATTTATCATAATGACTAACACTTGCAATGCTGAGGACACCCTCCCGGGAATGGTGACTAAAAGAGCGTTAAATGGACTTGTTTCCATCTTCCCGGACACTGTCGTGGGGCCTCTGTCGACCTTCAAAGCTAGCCCTGCTGGGAGTCACTCCAGGATAATGTGTATTCCCTGAGAAGTACCTCCTTCTTCCAAGTCAAGTAATTGGCAAATGTGTCCTATAATTTAAGTGACCATAAGAGGACACATGTAGGGGACAGCTTGAGCCAATATCTTCCATTGTATGGGGGCCTATCTGGTACTTTTTTCAAATTCAAATTTTCTTCAATAACAAAATATTTCAAATATGAAAAGTGAGAAACATCTAGGATGTGCTCATAGACTCGATGACACACGGGATGTCACACATGGTCCTATTATGTAACAAATTGTAAAACAGGAGTAGGAAACAAGCCTTCACAGTAGTGCTCCTCCTTGTCATGGTGTGTGTGTTCAGTTGCATTACGTGTATTCCGTGGAGCGTCCCTCCCTTGATTTCTGTTGTCCTGGTTTTGAAACACATCCATAGTATCACCTGTACACTTAGCCCCTTCATTTCAGGTGCTGTGGCATAATCCATCGTAGAAATAGACTACATTTTACTTTTTCATGCCCCTGTTGCTGGGCATTTAGGTTGATTTTGTTAGAACATTGTGCTGATGAAAAGGTTTACACGTACAGACAGATTTAGAGTCGTGCAGTAAAAGCCGTGCACCCTCCGCCCAGATTCTGTAATTACCACTTCGTTGTATTTGCTTTATCATTCCATCCATCCACCCAGTCATCCATCCATGAAACTACCTAGCCATCTTTTCTTTCTTTCTTTCTTTTTTGATGCATTGCAAAGGAAGTTGCTGTGTTTTACTATTCAAAATAATGTTTGGGATGGAGAAGTAAATTTAGATTTTTTTTTTCCTTGAAAATCCTTTGTGCATATCTCTGTAGATGTGTCAGAAAAACTGTGGGTTGTGTCACACCAGAGTTAGCATTTTCAAAGTGAACGGAGGTTCGTGTCTCCATACAAGCCCGTGGCAGACAGCACTCCCCCGTCCCGCCATGTTTTCTCATCCAGCCTGAACTCGGTCCCAGAATCGACTCCAGCACAGCATGGCGGCCGGTACGAGCCATTGATTTGACTTGACACGTGGGGTGAAACCTTTGATCATCCTAGAATTACCGGGCTTTGATTTGAATAATATGTTTCCCCTTCATCTGTGTAACTTTCATCCTTAAAATCAATGGTGACCAATTTCCTTTGAAGTGAAAAATGGGGACATTCTTATGGGTGTATGAAGAATTTACTCCTTTTCTCCTTAAGTAATATTTTGGAAGGGGATATTAAGTAACTGTGCTGGGAAGAAAATTATAGTCATGTACTGGAAATCACCACTGATAGCAAGACCTAATTTCCAAGGATGAGTTCAAAAAAGAAGAAAATGTGACTGAGCACAGGGGGGAAACTGCGTGCTGTCACTTCTCAGTGGTGAGGGTGACGATCTGAAACGGTTATTAAAAGGGCACAAGACAGGAGTTCGGGAAGACGGCAGATTAGGTGGGCGCTGTGTCTACAGCCTCCTCGGCCACATCAAGATTGCAGATAGACAGGGGAACAGTCACCCTTGGGAAGCCCTGGAGGGCTGGCTGGGCAGAACCCAGCAGCTGAGGATGTGACGAAAGCCCAGTTGAGACCGGAAGGAAGAGCGGAGATGCAAAACAGGGTGACCCCAAACCCACGGATAGAACTCCGGGAGGGACACCTCAGGGGCAAGGGTTCCCACAGAGGAGTGGGGACTGCTAACCCCGCACTAGGCTCCCCAGCCCAGGAGTCCTGTGCAGAAAATAAGAAAATTCCTGTCACCTCTGGCAGTGAAAATCAGTGAGAATTCTGTCTGTCTGTCTCCGTGGGATGGAAGTCGGCTGGGACTCCAGACACTCATGTGGGGTGCGTGCACAAACCCAACCGCTTGCCACACTTCCCTGGTGTTCAGTAAAGGGATGGCATCTCTGGAGGCACCAGAGACATACACGGAAGGGGTTTTGGGGTAAGGGCCGGAGGGACCCATTGTTCGAGAGTGTGGAGTTGGCCTCACGTGTGGCCCACAGGAGGATACCGTTTGTTCTACGTTCAACCGTTCCCAAAAGGGTCAATTCTGAGACCGCACTGGGCTACTAAAATCTGCGCGTGCACGCTACATTGATGACACACCTGAGCCCCATCTCACGCAGCTTAAACTACATATCCCAGGGTGCTCCAGGCTGCTGCGTGCCCAGCGCCACCCTACTAGCTGCAGAAACTGCTCTTCCAGGCTTTTCACGGAGTGGCACAGAGCACGCAGCCGTGGCGCCTTCCTTGGCAACCTGGCCAAAGCAGGCCGTGCAAGGCCTCAGTGAAGCGAAGCTGTGGGACCCGCAGGGAGAGAGCACGGACGCTAAGGCAATTTCCCCAGGAGCGCCCAGACACCGTGGAGCTTCGCCCCGCTGACCCAGGGCCACCCTCGCGGCGGCTGAGCGGCCAGCCCCACCCTCATAGCAGAGGAAGGCTTTCTTATTACTTTATTTTTATTTTTTCCATATTTTTATATCTTTTATTATTTTATTTATTAATATCATCATCATTTTTCCTACTTTTTTTCCTTCATCTTTCAGAGTGTGCTCAGGCTGAGCTGTCGGCCCCACCCAACTAGTGAGGAAGACATCATTCTTGCAGACTTCTGCAGGAGCAGCTGCCTGCGGAGAGAGAGAGAGAGAGAGAGAGAGAGA
This sequence comes from Lyroderma lyra, assembly GCA_004026885.1. Lineage (NCBI taxonomy): Eukaryota > Metazoa > Chordata > Mammalia > Chiroptera > Megadermatidae > Lyroderma > Lyroderma lyra. Next base: position 15,516 of record PVJL010007102.1, on the reverse strand, counting down.
GAGAGAGCGCATTTTTGGTGCCACTCTGCTGGTCTTCCAGGGCAACTGGGAGCGGGCTGTGAGTGACAGACTGCTGGGCCCACAGCAAAGCGGAAAAAATTCTACTTTTTTCTTTCTTTCTTTTCTTCTACCACAGAGCTTCCTCAAAGGTATATTTTCTTTTTAATTTCACCTTTTCTTTTTTCCTCTTCTTTTAATTCTTTCTCATGATTTCTTTCCTTTTTATTTCATTTAAAAATTTTTTTTAAATTAAACATTCACAATTTTTTGTATATATTTTAATTTCATCTTATCTTTTTTTTTGCTTTTATTTTTTACTTTATTATTATCACTAATATGTCTTTCCCTTCTTTTCTTTCAGAGTGGCCACAGGCACCCTGAAGTGTTGCCCTGTCCAGGTGCAGACGCCTTGGAAGCTGAGTGATCAGCCCCACCCTATTGGCGGGGAAGACTTTCTTTGTGTCTTTTGCAGGAGTAGCTGTCTGAGGCTGAGGCTGCCTGGGGAGCTCTTGGTGCTGTTCTGCCCCCACCCCCCACCCCCCGCCCCCACAGGGCAGCTAATGGTGTGCTTCAAGTGGCAGACTGCCAGACTCTTCGGGAATTTTTTTGTATATTTGTTTGTTTTATGTTTGTTCTTTTTCTTTTTCAAAGTGAACACAAGCCCCCTAGAGATTCGCCCTGTCAACACAGAGTCACTCTAGGTAGATGAGTGATCAGCCCTACTAAGGGGAGAAGTTTCTTGTGGACTTCAGCGGGACCAGCTATCTGCAGCAGACCAGGGAGCATTTGGTGTTTTTCTGCCACTCCCCCCGAGTAGCAGCACGGTGTGCTGCAAGTGGCATGCTGCTCAACTACAACTGAAGAACACACATAATAACTCAAGGGACAATCCTAGATTCATGCACAGGAGATCAGAGAGATTGCACCATTGGACCACACAGGACACATACTACACAAGGTCACCAAGGAAAGACTTAGAGCATAAAAGATGTATCTACTACATAGAAGCAAACACAGAGAGGAAGCCAGAATGAGGAAACAGAGAAACACATCCCAAGTAAAGGAACAAGAGAAACCTCCAGAAATAGAGCTAAATAAAATGGAAGCAATCAACCTACCAGAGCAAGATTTTAAAATACAGGTTAAGAATGCTTAAAGAATTTAGTGAAAACAAAGACATAGCTACCATAAAGAAGGACATAGAAACCGTAAAAATCAACCAATCAGAAATAAAACACAAACTGAAATGAAGACTACATCGGAAGGAATCAACCACAGGTTAGATGAAGCAGAAAATCAAATCAGTTATCTGGAAGATAAGGTAGCAGAAAATACCCAACTGGAAAAGCAAAAAGAAAAAAGAATTAAAAAAAAAAAACAACTGAGGCTAGCCTGAGAGACCTCTGGGACAACGTCAGGCCTAACAACATATGAATTGTAGGGGTACCAGAAGAAGAGGGGGAGAAAGGGATCCAGAATCTATTTGAAGAAATGATAACTGAAAACTTCCCTAACCTAGTCAAAAAAATGGACACACAAGCTAGGAAGTGCAGAGAGTCCCAATCAAGATAAACCCAAACAGGCCCTCACCAAGACACATCATAATTAAAATGGCAAAGGTTAAAGATAGAGTTTCCTAAAAGCATTAAGAGAAAGACAACTACTTACTTACAAGGGAGCTTCCATAAGACTATCAGCAGATTTCTCAACAGAAACATTGCAAGCCAGAAGAGAGCGTCAGGAAATACTCAAAGTAATGAAAAACAAGGGCCTACAACAAGGACTACTCTACCTAGCAAGGCTTCATTTAAAATTGAAGGAGAGATAAAGAACTTCCCAGCTTTAAATGTAAATGGACTAAATGCTCTAATCAAAGACATAGGGTAGCTGAATAATAAGGAAGCAAGACACAGATATATGCTGTCTGCAAGAAACTCATCTCAAAAGGAAAAACACACATAGACTGAAAGTAAAGGGATGGAAAAGGATATTTCATGCAAATGGAAATGAAAAAAAAAGTGGGGGTATATTGGACAAAATAAGCTTTAAAACAAAGACTATGACAAGAGACAAAGAAGGACATTACATAATTATGAAAAGGTCAATCCAATAAGAAGACATCACTCTTGTAAGCATTTATGCACCCAGCATAGGAGCACCTAAATACATAAAGCAAATATTGACCAAAATAAAGGCAAACATCAACAGTAACACAATCACAGTAGGAGACTTTAATATCCCTCTGAAACCAATGGACAGATTTTCCAGACAGAAAATCAACACCTTAAATGACATACTAGACCAGCTGGATTTAATTGATAATTTTAGAACATTATATCCCAAAGCAGCAGGATATGCATTCTTTTCAAGTGTACATGGAATATTTTCCAAGATAGATCGCATGTCAGGCCACAAAACAAGCCTCATTAAATTTAGGCAAATTGAGGTCATATCAACCACCTTCTCTGACCACAACATTATGGAACTAGAAATCAATTACAAGAAAAAGAATCTGAAAAACACACAAACACATGGCTAAACAATATGCTATTAAACAATGAATGGGTCCACAATAAGATTCAGGAAGAAATCAAAAGGTACCTTGAGACAAATGAGAATGAAAACACAACTACCCCAAACCTATAGGATGTAGCAAAAGCAGTCCTGAGAGGTAAATTCATAGCAATGCAGGCTTACCTAAAGAAACAAGAAAAATCTCAAACAGTTTAACCTTACACCTAAGGAAATTGGAAAAAGAACAGCAAACAAAGCCCAAAATGAATACAAGAAAGAAAAATTATAAAAATCAGAGCAGAAATAAATGAAATTGAGACTAAAAAGACTATACAAAAGATCAATGAAACCTAGAGCTTATTCTTGGAAAAGATAAACAAAACTGACAAACTTTTAAGCAGAGTCCTCAAGAAAAAAAGAGAGAGGACCCAAATAATAAAAAACAGAAATGAAAAAGGAAAAGTGACAACAGACACCACAGAAATATGAAAAATTATAAGAAAATATTACAAGAACTTACACCAACAAATTGGACAGTGTGGGAGAAATGGATAGATTCTTAGGAACATACAAACTTCCAAAGTTAAATCAAGAAGAAATAGAAAATCTAAACAGACCAATTAATAGCAATGAAATTGAACTAGCAGTCTACAAATTCTCAACAACACAAATCCTGGACCAGATGGCTTCACAGGTGAATTTTACTGAACATTCAAAAAAGAATTAACACCTCTTCTCCTCAAACTATTTCAGAAATTCCAAAACTCATTTTATGAGGCCACCATTACCCTGATTCCAAAACCAGATAAAGATACGAAAGAAAGAAGGAAGGGAGGGAGGGAGGGAGGGAGGGAGGGAGGGAGAGAGGGAGGGAGGGAGGAAGGAAGGAAGGAAGGAAGGAAGGAAATTATAGGCCAATATCCCTAATGAACATAGATGCAAAAAATGTTACCAAAATATTAACAAATCAAATTCAGCAATACATTAAAAAGTATCATACACCATTATCAGGTGTGATTCATTCCTGGATCAATATGTGTAAATCAATTAATGTGCTATACCACATAAACAAAATAAAAATCATATGGTAATTTTAATAGATGCAGAAAAAACATTCAACAAAATTCAGCAGCGATTTATGATAAAAACTCTCAGCAAAATGGGACTAGAAGGAACATATCTCAATATAATAAAGGCTATATAATGCTAAACCTGGAGCTAACAGCATACTCAATGGGGAAAAGTTAAAACCATTCCTTTTGAGACCAGGAACAATACAAGAATGCTCACAGTCACCACTGTTACTAAACATAGTACTGAAAGTTCTAGTCACAGCAATCAGGCAAGCAAAATAAATAAAAGTTATCCAAATAGGAAAAGAAGAAGTAAAATTATCATTATTTTGCAGATTACATGGCACTATATATAGAGAACCCCAAAGATTCAGCCCTAAAATTATTGGAACTGATAAATGAAATTTGTAAAGTAGCAGGATACAAAATTAATATCCAGAAATCAGTTGCATTTTTATACACTAATAACGAATTAGCAGAAAGAGAAATTAAGAAAACAATCCCATTTACAATATCATAAAAAAGATACCTAGGAATAAATTTAACTAAGGAAGTAAAAGATTTGTACTCAGAAAATTATAAGACACTGAAAAGAGAAATCGAAGAAGATAAAAATAAATGGAAACACATAGCGTGCTCATGGATAGGAAGAATTAATATAGTTAAAATGTCCCTACTACCCAAAGCGATCTATAGATTCAGTGCAATTCCTATCAAAGTACCAATGGCATTCTTCGCAGAAATAGAACAAATAATCCTAAAGTTTATATGGAACCCTAAAAGACCTAGAATACCCACAGCAGCCCTGAGAAAAAAGAACAAAGTTGGAGGAATCATGCGATCAGATACCAAATTATACTACAAGGCCACAGTTGCCAAAACAGCTTGGTATTGGCATAAAAACAGACACATAGATCAATGGAACAGAATTGAGAGCCTGTAATAAATCCGTGTCTATATGGCCAATTAATGACAAAGGAAACAAGAATTTACATTGGGGTAAAGACAGTCTGTTCAAGAAATGGTACAGGGAAAACTGGACAGGTACATGCAAAAAAAAAAAAAAAGAAAGAAAGAAATCGAACCACCTTCTTACACCATATACAAAAATAAACTCAAAATGGATGAAATACTTAGATATAATACCTGAAACCATAAAACTCCTTGAAGGAAATATAGGCAGTAACCTCTCAGAAATTACCCTTAGCAATACCTTCAATGCTATATCTGTTCAAGTAAGGGAAACAAAAGAAAAAATAAGCAAATGGCACTAAAAAGGTTTTTTCTCAGAGCAGAAGAAACCATCAATAAAATGAAAAGACATCCTACAGAATGGGAGAAGATATTTGCCAATGAGGCATTAGATAAAGGGGTTAATATCCAACATTTATAAGAAACTCGTACAACTCAACAACCCAATGAAAAACTGGGCAGAAGACCTGAATAGACATTACTCTAAAGGGGACATGCAGGTGGCCAGTAGACATAGGAAAAGACGCTCACCGTCACTAGTCATCAGAGAAAGGCAAATCAGAACCACCATACGTACCACCCCACTCCTGTCATAATGGCCGTCAGAAATAAATCTATCAACAAGTGTTGGGGAGGATGTGGAGAAAAGGGACCTCTTGTGCACTGCCGGTGGGACTGAAAATTCAGCCAGCCACTATGGAAAACACTATGGAGATTCCTCAAAAACTTAAAGATGGAACCACCTTATGATCCAGCAGTTCCACTCCTGGGTATTTATCCAAAGAAATCCAAAACACTAATTTGGAAAAAATATATGCACCCCTATGTTTAGTGCAGCTTTATTCACAGTAGCCAAGACATGGAAGCAACCTGAAGGCCCTTGAATAAACGCGTAGATAAAGAAGCTGTGGTACGTTTGCACAGTGCATTATTACCCGGCCCGAAAGAAGACTAAAACCTTACCTTCCGTAACAACGTGGATGGAACTAGAAGTTACCGTGCTAAGTGACATAAGTCAGACTGAGAAAGACAAATACCATGTGATCTCGCTTATACGTGGAATCTAAAAATCAGAATAAACAAACAATCAAAATAGAAAAAAATACCCATGGACACAGACAGTAGTTTAGTGGTTACCAAAGGGTCGTGGGGGAGGGGGAGGGGCAGTGTGGGGGAGGGAGGGAGATTCAAATATGTGGTGACGGAAGGAGAGCTGGCTCTGGGTGGTGAGCACACAACGCAGCACACAGACGATGTAATCGTAGAATTGTACACCTGGGACCCATGTAATGTTACTAACCGATGTCACCCCAATACATTTAACAATAAAATAAAACAAAATAGCACAAGACACCTGGGCATCAGAATCGCTAAAGCTGAGTGAGGAGCATGCCGACTTGCTGGGACTGAGTGCAAATCCTTCTCCAGGGAGGGAGGGTAACGGCCCAGGGTGGGCGTGGAGCATCACGGCACCGTTCGAGGACAGGGATCTCTGGGTGAGGCTGGCTGGGCACTAGCTGAGTTAACGTTTCCATTTCAGGCAGTTTTCACATCAGGACGTCACAGATTACCTTTCAGAACTTCATTAGGTCCCCAAGGAGGGGGGGAAGGAAGAGGGGACATTGGACTCATTTTGGAAGAGGAGACATTATCTCCTTGACTAAGTGCTTAAGAAAGTCCACGTCAAAAGACATAACGTGATTGTGGTTCCTCAAGAGGGAAGATTACAGATCATTGGGGGTAATCATTCAGTGACGGGGGCCCGACTTGAAAACTAGGAGCTGAATTAGAGCAAAAAACAGTCGTGCCCGTGCCAACCTCAGGCCATCAAGGGAAACAGGCGGCAGTAAACACAGCCTCTTTCCTTGGCCCCTTCAGGGTGTATCCAGAGCCGACGGACCTCGAGGGTCTGGCCTCAGAATTAGATTTAAGTGTCGGCCCCCTTCTCCTGTTTCTAGCTTCTCCATATTTCACGATGTATTTTTGGAGGAGAAAAATGCTTTTCATTTGTGCCAACTAGCCCCCTTTCAGCACCTTGAAAAGGGGGAACCATGGGCCGAGGCCGTCGTGATGACGGGAATAATCGTGCCGCTGTGCAATTTGGCTCTTGCTCTGCAGTGAAGCGCACATTTTCCTCCAGCGTATTTTAAGCCGCAGACTTCCAAGTAACTGGGAGGCGGCTGATTTTATTCCTGTAGGCAGCCAGCCCTCACTGGCACGAGCTCTGATTTGGCCCAATCAGGTTTGTATTCATGCTGAGAAGAGAGTTGATCAAGTTCAAGGGAAATCTGTATGCATTTGTCTGGGTTGGGAGCAAACATCGGGGCCGCTCCTCTGAAAGCTCCCAGCCCTCCAGGGCCTGCTGCAGGACCTCTGGGCAGTGGCCTTGGTAACCCTGGCCATTTCGTTCCATCCTTCAGTAACTGCCATGGCTATCACACCGCCTTCTTTGTCATGTACTGGGTTGTTTTTAGGAGTGTAGCTCTGGCACACTTGGGTTTATTAAGTGAATCTTCATTAGCTGGTTAAACGGTCTCCAAAAGTTACCCACCTGAGTGCACCAGTGTCGGATGTCAACTCATGTGCCGGGGAGGGGGTGCCCAAAATATGTAGACGCATTTTACGAGACGTTATCTCTGCATCACTTTTCGAAGTTGAGTTGAATTACAGTAGGAATGTATAGTGTGATGTTTGCTCAAAAGTCGGTGTTATTCGAATGAATGCTAATGTCACCATGCGACAGGCAGGACAGTCCAAGAACATGGCGGGAGTGCGGCTGTCATTTGAGGAGGGCAAGACCATTTTGAAGTGGTATCTGAAATTCAAGAACGTTGTTAGAGTTTCCCCCACGTTCTTCTGCCTTAACACCCCTTGACTTCTACCTATGGGGGAGCAGAACTTAAAATGTGGTGCACCGCAGAAAACCAGCTACACGGGTGGTACTTGGGGAAGAGACCGAAACGGCATGTGCAGTGACACAAGTGGACACTGTGGTCAGCGTTGCTCAAGCACTAGTTCGCCATCATCAGAAGTCTGCACGCCGATGGTGACCCCTTTGAGCACCTCTTGTCATGGCAGAAGTCACACGTGACTTGTGTTCATCTTTTGTTATCGGTCTATGTTGAGTATTGCAATTTTAATCCAGTTTTTTCCTTTCTTAAACTGCGTATACCTTTCTTTGGCACCCCAATTCTGGGACATTTCCATCACTACGTCTGTCTTGGTCTTTCTTTTTGCTTCCCCTTCCCTGGCTGTCATAAATCATGTGCGCCAGCAGCTCTATGGCTCTAAGAGGTTTGTAAACATCTTCTTGTTCAGTTACATCAGGATTTGTTTTCTTTATGTCAGCAATTAAATTTATGATGAGAAAGAAAAAGCATACAGACAGTTCACTGTCTAAACCTGAAGAGACACCGTCAGGCTCAGAGTAAATAGAAACAGAATGCAATCAACGTATGGTCATCAAGTATAAACGAGACAGTGGGATTCCAAAGATGTGCAAATCCCAGTGCCGCCAGTGGACGGGCTGGAAGTTGTCCTTGCTCCTTGACCCGCGGTTTCCTACTCTCCACACGGGGAGACTGAGTGCAGGACTTCGGGGACAAGTAAAGGAGGTGAAGTGTTCGTCCTGATTCCTCAGACCCAGCGCATCTCCTTTGCCTCCAGGCTTGCCCAGGGCAGGGCCGCTGGTGTAGACCTCTTGGTTTTCCCAGGACCCGGGTGCTCAGAGGGGGCCTGAGGGAAGGACGAGGGAATCAGCCAGTTGATGAGACATGGTGGGTGCTGTAGGAGTTAGGGTGATGGTTATCGCCCCAAGAGTGGTCTCTGGCTCCGAAGCACCATCGACGGGGGGAAATGCTGAGAAATGGAGGTTCTCGGGGCCACGGTTGTCCTGCTGACTCGGAATCTGCCTTTAAATGTATATATTTATTTTAAACTTATTGTTTTCTACTCGTAAAAAGTCCAGATGTTATTGACATGTAGCTTGAGGCTGGTTTCAGTTGCACACTGTGGTGGTTTGATAGTTACCCGTTCGATGGCAGATGACCCCCACGGCAATGCTAGTTAGCACCCGTCGCCATACAGTTGCGTTTTTTTCCTGTGACGCCTTTTCACAAGATCTCAGGTGTGGTGTGTGCACATTCAAGTTGAAGCAGCCCTGGATTAGAGCCCTTGATTAGGATGCCAAGGGCGTGAGCTGCTTTCCTGTCAGCTCTACTGACAGCAGACCAACTTGACCTTGCATTTGGCCTTGAAGGGATCCTGGTGTGGGAACACGGATGAATCAGGGCCAACACATCCTCCCTACTGTGGGCTGGGGGACACCATGCTGTTTGTGACAGGTCAGTGGTGTCCTGTGTCCCGCTTCATCTGTTGTATCATAATACCCTTTTAAGCGGTAAACCTCCACCAGGTTCACTACAAAGTATGCCAGTACCACAGCCAACAGCCACTTTCTGTCTGGTCCTTGCGGCCACCCAGTGGGCAGCTGAGGTTCTGGGAGGCCAATCAGTTGTCTGGGTCACACTAGTAGAAACTGAGAGCCCGGAGTCTGGCTCAGACCTGTCTGATTCTAAAGGCCTCTCTCCCAGCCAGCCCCTCCACACGGGTGCCAGGCACCTCCTTAAAATACAGCTGCAGAGAAGCCACCAAGAAAGTATCAGCATGGCAACCCCAGAAATGCCTCTGTTGGTGGGCAAGAGCCTCTTTCGTCCTGCCCAGCCGCCCCACGGCTGCATCCGCCCCTGCCCCGCACGGTCCACGCCTCCGCCTGGGCTGTCTCGCACCCCTGTGCGTCCGCACGCGGAGGGCCCCGCCTTAAGCCCTTGCTCACCTGGCTGACAAATGCACGAAAGCATGGAGGGGTCTCTTTTCCCGTGATGCTCTCCCTGATGTCGCCAAGCAGAACGGAATTCTTTCTCCTTGGGGCTCTGGGTGGGGATAGGTGTCACACTGTAAAAGGGCCGTGTCTCGCTCCTAAGTCCCTCCTCCCTGCTGACCTGTGTTCTTCCGGAGAGGCGGAGTTGGAGCCGGACCTGCCGGGGCGCGAGTCCCATGACTTCTCTGAGCCTCAGTTTCCCCTTCAACAAAATGGGGATATGAGTATCTACCTCGTGGGGGATTTTGTGAGCATTCACTGAGTTCATACGTATAAACTGCTTAGAACAGTGCCTGGCACGTAGTAGGCTTTCTGTAAGTGTTTGTTACGTAAAGTTTTGTTGACCCCAGTCTCCTACAAAGTGAGCACGTGAAAGCGATGTTTGAACGAATGCATGAATGTCTTGGAGTGTGGGGGCTGCCTTAACTGGCTCTGTCTGTGGCCAGGAAACTTCTACACAACTCGGCGAACTTGAAGAATGGGAAAGCGTTCGTAATAAATGCCTCTGGCTGCTGCGGAGCATCTCTAATCTCTTCCCACAAATCTTTTCCTAATACAAGAACTACTTTTTCGTCGCCTCATTTTCTCTCCCTGGCTGTTGATTAACGATGGTATCAGTACGTGCCACCACAGTCCCTCGGTGCTCCCCGTGTGTGTAAAAACAAGCAGTTTGTGGAGAGGCTCCCTCATCCGGGGGCCGTGCAGGCCCAGCGGAGCTGGGAGTGAGCCGAGCTGCCAACCACGGGGGCTCCTGAAATACTTGGGGGGGTGCCTCGCCTCCCCAAACAACTGGCCTTTATTTCTTCCCATGCTGCCTCTGTCTTCATTTGGAAGGGGACACAACCTGTCAGAGCAAAGCCGAGAGCCTGGCTGTTCTGTGAGCTGCCTTAGTGTTGGGAACAGGTAGTCCAGCGTGGTGGCAAAGGAGTCCGGAGGCCAATGCCTGTGGGGTTCAAACCCGGCCCTGTTGGCTTATGAGCTATGCAGGGTTGGGAAAGAGCCAGAACCTCTGTGAGCCTCGGATGTCACCCCCCTAAACTGTAAAACAGTTCGAGTTTTTGAAAAACACAAACTTGATAAGCTCAGTCATGCCAAGTACTTAGCACTGTGCCTTAACATAGTCAGAACTCAATTCTATTATTTTGCAAGCACATGTGTGTGTGTGTGTGTGTGTATTCCCACGTCCTGTTTGATAGCACTTTCAAGCAATTCTGCTTCTCTTTGATCTAAATACCTTTTGCGTAATAAATGCACAATATATGTTGGAATGGATGGACGGATGGATGGACGGATGGATGGATGAATAAATGCACGCGAGAAACTGTTCTCTTTGTTTGGTAGTCATGGCTCTTTGGGGGCCCTGGGAGCAATAAAAAGAAGTAAGTCGAAGGCCACCATGGCTAGAAAGGGGGAGTTTATTCCATGCACAGGGGACCTGCCAGGCGGACAGTCTCTGGTCTCCATTGCTGGGTTTAAGGCCTTTATAGGTCACAAGAAGCCACAGTCACGCCTCTGTGGTCTTCTCTCAGGAGCAGCCTCCTCAGACCTGCAGCTCTCCCTCCACCCAGGTGCCATCACGGAAAAGTGGGTGGGGAGCTCATTATCAAGGGGGGTCAGTAGGGTCAGGAATGTTGAAGTTTTTTTTAGAAATTTTTTTTCAATTACTGTTGACGTATTAGGTTAGTTTCCGGTGCCCCGGGCAGTGATGGGACACTGAAATCACTTACAAAGCGATACCTGAGTGCCCACCTGACCAGAGAGCGTCGCTGCAGTAAATGCTCTGTGTACCTACGAGCTGATTTCTGTTTCGGTGGTTCGTTTATCCTGTTCTCTAGATTTCGCATGTAAGTGACATCGCATGGCATTTGTCTTTCCCTGTCTGACTTAATGCCACTCAGCACGGTCCCCTCTAGGTTCATCTGGGTTGTAGCAGAAGACAAAATTTCATCCACTTTTTTACGACTTAGTACTACTCCGCTGCTTCTTGATCCATCATCCACCGATGGACACCCAGGCTGCCTCCATACCTGGGCCGTGAACATACGGGTGCCCACCTTCCCTCAGAGGAGTCCTGGGTTCCTTCAAATACATACCCAGAAGTCGGGTTATTGGGTTCTTCTCTGTCCCTTGTTACAGCCTTTGCTTCATAGTCTGTTTTGTCTGGTATAAGTATTGCTACCCCACAACCAGGCTATTTTATAGACTGTCCCACAGTTCTGGGTTCATGTGGCTACTTTCCCATGTTGTCATTTGATGTGTGCTTCTGTCCCCTCTATTTTCTGTAAACGGGAATTTGGGTCTAAATTAGATTAAAGTTAAATCAGATGCTCATTGATTTGAATTAGATTCACGTTTTACCTTTTCGACAAAAATCCTTTATAGAGGAGGCTCGTGCTTCACAGTGCACCACCTGGGAGGCACACGGTGCCCCGCCTGGGAGGCACATGATGCCCCACCTTAGGGTTCCCACTCCTCGATCAATGAAGAGGAGCTTGGCATTTGGACTGTATTTGTGACTAATTGTACAAAAGGTTATTTTAGTTTCTGTTCTGTGGAAATGTAAAGCATTCCAATAAAGGTTTTTAATATAGATTTCTTTTTGGTGCCCATGGTGTTGATTGCTAAGTCTCATCGTCTGATCATAGCACTGAATAAATGTCTTTTTAAAAAAAGAAGAGTATTAGCTAATATAGGAGTAACAGGATGAAAGACTTAGATAAAGTATCATTTTTAACTCGCCATGTAATAATCATCTCAGGCACAAATTAGCAACGCGTGCCACCACCGTCGGGAGGAAGTTTTGGGGAACAGAAATGTTGCCCAGTGCTTTTGCCTTTCTGAAGTAAGTGGGCTGCCCGGACGTCCCATTTTCAATGGGACGGAAAACAATGGTCCTGTCCCGTTTCAAACGGTGCGTATCGTCAGCCTAAAAGTAAGGGTGGGGCAGGTCAAGTGGGCCTTCACAAGGGGCCATCTGGTGTCACCACCTTAACCAACTGACAAGCTCCTCTTCATTGATTGTGGGGTGTGCTCTCTCTGCTCATGTGGGGAACGCAGAGTGCTCCCCGGTTTTATTGACACACACTAGCTCTCTGTATCACACATATACTACCCCCCCACCCCGCCGTGGATTTCAGCACCATCTATATGGTGGCAGGGGCCTCCTTGTCCTCTCCCCCCACCCTGTACCTCACAGCAGCTTAGAAGGGGGATCAGAATCCCCCGGAGCCGGCAGCCTCCTTCCCTGACAGCCTTCCTGTCCTCTGAAGCACAAAGACCTGCTGTGACAGTTACGTGCAGATGACACACCGTAAATCTGCCGGATTGGAGACCAGACGCACACGTCACTGGGCAGGTGAATGGTGTGTGTCCTGGGGCTCTAGGATTGGAAGTCAGGCCTGGTGTCTGCAGCCTGGACGGCTGTCGTGAATCTTCATCAGAACACTTCCTCTGAGAGGAGGCCGCCTGTCACCGAGCATATGCCTGCTTCCCGTCACCTGTGTGGCCAGGATGGGGCTGAGCTCCCTCCGTGAGCCTCTGATGTCTGCCGTTTGGAGACGTGCTGCTGGCCGTGTCGTGGATGATGGTCACAGCTGAGGGGAGACCAAGCTGCGTCTGTCACAGGGTGCAGCCAGCAGCCCATAGAGCCACGCTTCTGAGTGCCCCAGGCCTCCCCTCTGGGTCGCTAAAGGGTTGTGACCCACAAGTCCCCCATGAGAGCTCACCCACGTCACTGGTGCTGTAGCTTGAATCTATCTATAGTTTTCTGGTGGACTGATTTTTTTTTTTTTTTTAATGAAATAGAACTCCTTCAGACCTTCCTTTGGGGTAGTTAGCTCAACCTGATTTGCCTGGAACTTTCCTGATTTTACCACAAAAAGTCACATATAACAGGACACCCCTCAGTTCAGGGGGAACCAGGGTGCTCGAAGCCTCCCTCCCTGCCTCCCATCCAGCCCAGGAAGAACAGTTTCCACCTGCTGTACTTCTCTGCACCTCGCGGGTGACGTCAGTGGGGCCCAGTAACGAGCAGTAGCTTCGCTGAGCCAGGCAGCATGCAGGAGGCTTTTCGGACCACCTCCGTGGACACATGGGGAAACCAAGGCAGACTCAGGGGCTGCACTCGCCCAGGGGCCCGTGGCTGGAGGATGGGAGCCTTGGGCTCCTCATCCGGACTGGCGGGGTTGGACCCCAGACCCTTCTCACCCACCCAGCTCCCAACACAAGGTCACAGTTGCCTGTGGTTTCAAAGGGAACATCACTGGGCAGTTGGTGGGCAGGACCCAAGGGCTGGACCTCGGGGACCTTGTGTTGGAGTCGCTCCCCACCCCTGTGTGCACGGAGAATAGAGCCCGGAAGAAAGCGTCTGTGTTTTGTGAGCCCTCCAGGCCCTGAGGTCCTGGCCCTGCCCACCTGTCCCCCTCCCCACGTGCCGCCCTCCCCTCCTGGAACCCCGTAACTACCCCCGGAACCCCCACACCCCCTCTGGCCCCGCCCCCACGCTCTCCCTGTGACCAGAACACCGCGTTGCCTGGCCCCGCTGGCTTCCCGCCCTGAGGACCTGCCCTCCGAGCTCGGGGTGAGGCGGGTCCCACGGAGGAGGTGCTGTCGTCCCCTATGCCCTGAGGAGGACGCGGAGGCACAGAGAACACAGGAGGGGTGGCTCGGGGACCCCAAGTCGCAGACTGCGGCCTGAAGTTAGTACTTTCGTTACTCTTTCAGGTAGTTACTGATGCTGTGCAGACAGCGAGTCGGGCATTGTGACGGAGAGTGGTGGTGGTGCGGTCATCAGGGAGGGCCTCCTGGAGGTGGTGTCCTGACCTAAGACTCGAGTGATGACAAGAGGGCCGGCAGGGGGCGATGTAGCTCAGCAGACCTCAGTCCCTGCAGTTCAGGAGACTCACCTGAGGGCCGCTTTTAGCAAAGCGGTGCCTGAGCTCTACCCCAGAGCCCGTGGACCAGACCCCCCGTGGGTGAACCCAGGTCCCCACATTTGTTCACCCCTCCCAGGAGAGTCCGGCACGGAAGGCTGAGAACTGCTGGTCTGGGGGCGTGAGGGGACACTGTAAGGAGGAACACACCTGCACATTTTCCCGGGAGGGACGCCACTGTCCCCGCCCCGCCACCCCTTGCCTGCCGACTCCTGCCCTCCCCGCAGCCCTGCTGTCATGTGGAACCAGAGGAGTGAAGGCTGCACTTAGAGAGAGGTCGGGAGCAGCCTTTGTCACCTCCTAAGTGACCAGGAGTCTGGGAAGGGGTTGAATCCAGGCACTGCCCACCTGGCCGGCCCCCATGACAGACGACACCGGGAACCCCCATCTCGGCACATCTCCTAAGCTGACCCTTGCAGGCAGCTCCCCAAAGACCAACCTGTCCTCCAAGATGAACGACCAGGGACAGAGGCCAAGGGAGGGAACTCCTGCTGCCCGCCCAGCCCTCCCTGTGGGCGGCCAGGACGCTGCCGGGCCCAGAGCGTCACCTGCCGGGCCCAGAGCGTCACCTGCCGGGCCCAGAGTGTCACCTGCCGCTCTCGGGGAAGCCCACCTGGGCCCACGCCTGCCTTGGGCACCCGCCCCCTCGTCCTCCTGACACCCCGCGTTCTCTGTGCTTCCCTCTCCTTGGGGTCCCTCTGTCTGTCCCGCCGCACACCCCTCTCTGAGCTGTGCCGCTGGGGCGTCGCCGTGCCTGTCCCAGCCTTTCTGTCCCCTCGCTCGTCCCTCTCCTTCGGCGTGTGCGTGCGTGCACGTGGGGCTTGTGCTTTCGGGTCTGTCCATCTTGCTCTGTCTCCGTCTCGGTGTCTGCTCCTTCCGCCTCTGTCGCTGCGTCTGCGTCCTTGCCTTCTTCTGGCTGTCCGGTGTCTGTCTCCGTGTCGCCCTTCCTGCTGCTCTGCTGCTTGGACGTGGCCCTTTTCCATCTGCATGTGAGTTTATCTCATGCCCTCTCCCTCCCGTCCCCGTCCCCGTCTCGGCGTGCCCGGCATCCTGCCCTTCCTAGGGGCCCCGAGAGTGTCTCCGTGAGGGGCAGGGCGGGCGGCGGGGAGGGCAGTCCTGCCCAGTCCTGTTTGCCCACCAGCATGCC